>JAVFBZ010053186.1:16049-26973 GCA_032466195.1 Katharina tunicata
CCCCCCCCCCCCCCCCCCCCCCCCCCCCCCCCCCCCCCCCCCCCCCCCCCCCCCCCCCCCCCCCCACTGATGCCCTAGGGTTCCCTGAGATATAAGGGGCATCTGGAAGCCGATCTGTTCTAGTGGACTGTTTTTTGGTTTTTCCTGTAAATGTACTGTGGTTTCCTCTCTATTGCCGGCGACTGTTATGGTGATAACCTTCACCCATTGGCTGGCACGCCGTTATATGAGTGAAAATAACGGCGTAAAACCCCAATCAACCAAACAAACTTATATTAATAGGTTCGCGTGGCATTATGAGAAACCACTAAATAATTTGTGTTCTGTTTGCAAGGTCTAATATTAAGTATTATATTGTGAGGTGTAGTGTTGTTTTGCGAAATCGTTAAGAATTAAGTCTTGCAATTATTTTTAGCTGGTTCATATAACAACTTTCTTCCCACGACCCCAATGCTTTGGTTTATTGCATTTTAATTGTATAATATTTCACTTTGATCAATGGACGTCTTGTATTTCTGAAATCGAGTGGTAATTTTCTTACATGAATTTTAATGACCTGTTAAATGCGTTTTGAGAATCGTAAAGCATTCTTTCCACCAGTTGTAATGCCTGGGTTAAATTTCAATATGAACGTTAATACATATTAAACATTGTAATTTATTCACCCTACATTTGAGCTGTTTTTTTAACATGTCTAAAGAGCAACTGTTGCTAAGGAGCAAGAATTTACACACTCGTACATTTGTATTCAAACTTACTTAAAATGTATTCAATAATTGTGAATTTCGTTACCCGTATTTTTATTGAAGTCCTCCATTATAAGTCTGTTCGATATTTCATAGTTGCTATATTGTCATTGTTATTCTAATATACGACCATACTTGCCTAGGACATGTACATGTAGCTCGCTTTCTATTTTACATTTGGCCTATATTTGATTCATAAATCGATATGGTTGACCTATGACTAACACAAAACTATTTCGTGTGACAGCAGGATTTTACAAGCCGCGAAAGTTGTGTAATACAATAAAAACAATTAAATTCTGCTTGATTTGGCTGCATTTTCAGGCTTGAAGACGACATAGGCTACTCTATATTTGTTTTTATCCTAAAGACAAACATTAATTAATTAGAGAAAATCGTAAGTGTTGTCTGAACTATGGGCACAAGGAACTCGATTTGTTGTAATCTCCCTATTGTCGTTCAATAAATGTACCGGGTGTCTTCTGGTGCCAGTGTCGTTTAGTGTGGTTTCCGTCACTTATTAGACTGAAACTCCGTCATATGAGTGAAATAGCCTTAAATTTCGCGTAAAACCCCCATGAAACAAACAAACCATTCAAACTAGGGGACCTTGGTTAACTTGTTTGTACCTGCTTGATACACTGGTTAGCAATCTCTTATTTGGGAGGGGTGAACATATCAAAGATTGAAGGGACTCTGAATATGTGCAATACACATGTACCAAAGCAAGCTTACGTGAGTAACCCCATGTTCGTGGACGAATCATAATGGTTTGACATGGCAACGGTCCGGCATCTGGCTTTATGATAAGTCAACCATCGACGTTATCTTTTGTGGTCCAGCTCTTTATTGGCGAACGCAGGTCAGGGAAATTATTATTTGTTTTTTTAACTGGGGTTTAACACCATACTTAAGGCTTCACTCATTTGACGGCGTGCCAGGCCAATGGTTGAAGGAAATCACTTTTAGCAACTCTGGCAACTGACAAGGACGCCACAGGACAAGGACAGGGCTCGATACAGGACGCCACAAAAATCGGCATCGTAATGTCCCTAATCCCAGAGAGTACCAGAGCACAAGGAAGCACCCTACCATCCATCATCACTAAACTCGACCGTGATAGGTGTATGAATATGTCTCAACATAATAGGTCCTACATCCTTGTTCACCGGAAGCCTTTTTACCGCCGTATGCCCAATTAACATGTAAGCAACCATTGGGCAACTGAGCGAATTTCATGTATTTAGATGGATACAGTTTTGTTTAGAATATAAAGGTATTCAAGTCTAATGGCAAAGTAATACGAAAATCGTCGATTACTATATACGCGATTAAATTCATTTTATTGTTTATTTAAATGCAACATTCATCGCTGCATGGTTACCCCATCAAATCTTGCTGATTGGTCGTATGCAGAAACCTGCTGTTAACTTGTTTGTGCTTCCTATATGATAAAAGGTATCAATTCACCTATTTATTCAGGCGAGTGATCCGGGACGGGAAGTTACGTAGGCCTTACAGACAATTAGCACGATTGACGTCCGATTTCTTGTTCTACGTATTAAAAGGACGCAATTCTTTGGTTCACCCGGTCACAAGTGGACACCGCCATCATATGAGTGAAATAATCTAGAGTAGGCCTACACCACGAGATAAGCAATTGTCCAGTACATATCTTAAACTTTGTGCCTGTTTACCCGACGAGGTCAATGTGACATCCGTGTCTTTTCAGCTTAAAATATTTCTTTTCAAATAGGTTGCTCCGTAGGTTGAATTCTTCGCAAATAAATTTCGCGACAATGGAACTACCTTAATCCCCGAATTGTTCCTTTGACACGTATATCTACTCAGCTTTTTCAGAGTGTCCTGTTTTGTCTCGCTTCAGTGATTAAAAGAATCATATTGAACCAGATCCCTATATGTGCATTGCAATAAACTGTGTATTATTACTTTCATCGCTTATCCTTACTAGAAATTAAGTTTAAATTATTCCGATACGTCAAAATGGAACAAATAACAGCCCTAAAAAAACAACAAACATGATGAATTTATGGTAATTTGGAAGGACTAGTTAGCAGTTTTACAATAACTGCTCAATATCTATATAGTATATGAAAATGCATAATGAGTAATAATATAATGGTATATACTCTATGTGTTATAACATCATGATATATGCTATAACAACATGCTATATGATGTAAATGTGATTTACTTATAAGCGGAAATAAAATTTAAAAAAATAGTATTACTTTGATTAGAATTAACGTGGGTGAGGCAGACACTTGTTTACATGCGAAGGTAAAGAGATACGGTAGGTAAACAAGGCGCCCACCGTTCTCCCCTATATAGCGCTGGCCACTTCACCCAATTCATCTACTATTTCGTCCAACCCATTACATAACCAGTCCGGATTGAGTTACTGTTCACCTTGGATGGCTTTGATGGACATGCGCCTACGATCATATTTCTTGTCCATTCTAAAATAGTATCTAAGATATTAAATGGCCATCTTGTTGTGCACCTAAAACAGTAATACGTGCGAGCATTTTACGAGCACATTTAAAGCTTGGGGATATACGGCTTAAGACTTCGTCGGCAATTTTTTTAATTTTAAATTTGAAACCATCTACTGGCAAAAGTTATGCGATCCATTATCCACCGCATATTTTTGGGAAAACAACAAAGATGCCTGGTAATGAATCTTTCTTTGTTGTAAAGCGACTCAACATAAATTATTGTTTGTATCGCTTTGGTGAATAGAGGCACACACTAAAGCTTATTCATCGCAGCTTATCGGCGATGGCGTGGGGTACAGTTATTATTGCCTGGGTGCGTTTTGGGGCTAGTTTTTAAGCCTATTAAAATACAACATTTTTGCATAATTTGGAGATAAAAAGAGAGACTCCAAAACTTAACAGAGAATAAGATAAACTCCGAACGTTGGAGTCATGCTGCTATAGATAATATATTTCGGCTTTAATTATCCAACAAACTGTCTAACTGATGATGGCATAATACATCCGTAGGTCTAATATACTATCATTAACAACATAACTTCAAAGCTCGGAAAACTTCCCCTATTCTCTGACACTCTAAACTGACCTATGGAACTACAGGTTACATAAACTTAACCACACCTTCAAGTGGTGCGCTATGTCTTGATTTTTTGGTACAGTGATTTATAGCAAGGGTCTAGAGAAATAGTGCACGTTGAGGTTAACATGCAGGAATCCGTCCAACAATGGACTTACTGGTGGTCGTTCTACCCCTTTGTGGGACTCGTACATTGTCATCATTAATTTCTATGACCCTTTGTGTGTATTGGTCTCCATAAGGTCAAAGACTGACTAGATTTGATTTATGAACTTTACACCTATAATGTCACCTCCTGTATTAAGTTCACGAGTTCTGGTATCTGACCGGAACCGGAAGTATACAAATCGTATTTGCATCTTTTGTCATTTTTCTAGTTCAGATTTACTCTTATGAAAGTTACACCAGTGGATTAAATCCACTCTATTGTAGGCTACTTATTAAATCCACTATATTGCACTTGTACCCGTGCTAAATTTAAGTCTGATTGTAGATGTCAAATGATAGTTTGTAACACCTGTGAAAAGGTTGAGGAGATATTGAATCTTCATTCTAGTTCAACATCGCCTATCTCTGGTACCTTCCGTTCCCTCCGATTATCAGCTTTTGTGTCATGGCAGGCCATTTGTTTTAGCCCATTAGCGGTACATTTACGGCTGCAGGCAATACTTGTATCGCTTGTAGATAAACTTATCCTATAGGACATCAAGTGCATTCCGCGCCAATAAAAATCAACATGGAGCAGGTAACAGCAAAGAAAATGAAGAAATAAAATAGAACGATTTACCATGACATTAGTTCGAAATGACCAATGCAACGATATAATCAAGTCACGTGAAAGAGATTAAATTTCTTCATAGGTCGATTCATCAGGTCAAGCTTCAGCAGCCTCGCTATGACGCTCACATATATATTCAAACTCCCTAGTAATTACATACATATCACATATCAGCGAAATGATTCAATGGATCGTTTTATACAAATGATTGAATCTTATTATAACTGTCTTCGATTGGTATCGGTGACCTATTCACATGAGGAGTGGTCTGCCCTTTGAATATTGTCACAGAATCCTACTTTAGGCTACTAGTTTGTTGTTCAATTATAATCTTGTTAATTGAGACGAAAATATCTAATAGATCGATGTATGTTGATGGAGGTAAAACTGAACAAAAAGAGTTAAGAAAAGTTTGTTGGATTGTGGTTTTGTACCGTACTTAAGGTTAGTTCACTCATATGACGGCGTACCAGTAAAATAGATTAGGGAAACCAACCAAATATAACCAGCAACACATGATGATAAGACACCACAGAACAATTGACGGACGAACAAATTAACACCACAACAAATCAGCTTCCTGATGTCCCTCAGGTCAGAGGTCACAGGAGGCTCCCATCCAACCACCCGCAACAAGAACAGAAAACAAGCTCTGGTTTTAATCGAATGTGTACTTTTAAATTAGACTTAGGCTACATAGTTTTTGTTTATATGTACTACATGTTAGTCCAGCAGATACAGTATACTGTTCCGTGGCTCTTCTTCGCTATCATAAGAACAAATTATAGGCCTACTCTGTTTTCCTGCTCTACTTGTGTGGAGGTGTTCTTAACATTGCAAACAAAATCGTTGCTCATTTCACATATACTTTGGCCAACATAGCCCGTTTCTGCCTGGAGGGTTGTTTCGAACGTTAGGTACGATCGAGTTTCAAATAATGATCCCTACTAATTATAAATTAGGTTGTATTCGTGACGTGAATATATTGTTCCGATCCAAATACCAACTGGGCTATACCCCCTCAGTGGATTGGGTTCAAAAGATAGCGTTACTCGAGCCATGTTCGCTGCTATAAGCCTAAACCATGTACGTTTAATTTCGCTTTATTTGTTTGACTTTAATATACTAAAGACTAAGAAATAAGTTTTCTGTTGCACTTCGGCTCAGTATTAAGATCGGAATGACGACTGATTGGTTCGTGATACGATATGTACCGGGCTTGTATAGTTATTTGTGTACTACGTAATCCATATTATAACAGTCTGTATAGGAAACGGTCTCCATATGGTGTATGATATCAATATCCTGCGAAGCGAACACCTGTATGGTCATAGAGCTAAGCGTACGGTGACAATTAAGATTCACTTTCGTCATGAGTGAAACAACTATAAGTATGGTTTAAAGCAACACGCACCTAAGTAAATAAATATAGCTGAGAAAATAGACAGACTCACTTCCGTCCGCGACATATTGCGCAAATCGGACTTTTACTGGGATGGAGAACCTTTAGGTAATATTCTGACGCGTATGATTCTTATCGAAATATGGAAATAATATTGAAACAAGAATATATTTGTTATGGATTCTTTTACGAACAGTCTTCTGTGAGTCTAGGTTGGATAAACATTAGCCAGTCCTATGCACGAGCTATGCTGATACGGTGTAATTGAAAAACATAAACTCTTCTCGCTACAATCGTCTCTATCGACCAAACCCTGCGTGATTACTCGTTATTTTGCTGTCATCATTAATCTCGGTCGTGATATGTGTAGGAATATGCATCAAAATTATACATGTCATTTTGTTCGCCGGAAGCCTTTTTACCGCCATAAGAACATATAAGCAAAAACGAGGTTATCGAACGAATTCCGTATGGTTTTAGATCAACAATGTTCAGTTTAGTAGTAAATTATGACCTGAATGTAAAACAAAATCTAGTATCAATATACATTGGCAGTTTTACCAACAGGCTGTGACAGTTCCGGCCAAAATGGCGATGATCGTATCATGTTCGAGACGATGTGAATATTACGAATATTAGATGAGTGACACTAATCTCGATAAAACGACATGCGCATTGTAGGCGAACTAAGTTTACGCTTAGTTTACTGCGTTCCTAGGCCAGCCCTCAGGGTTAATCCTCTGTAGTAAGGCGTTACCTTCATTAGCATGTATTGTTATATTTTAATGAAGACATGCACATCAGCTATGTTATAATATATACAAACCGACACACAATTAATTGTTGTTATACGGGATGTGCTGTAAATTGTATGCAATTGTTCGTATAAAACTGTATGTATAGGACATTGAATGTGCATGTGAAAAGTGCAGTCTGAAGTAATTAAAGCTATACAACATATATTAGTTAAAATCATTTTAATGAAGGCCTTTGTGAGTCACCTATTTCGCAAAATTTAAACTATTCAGCCACACAATGAAGTTATATAATCAGAGAATCCCACGGCCTTACATCGAAAGCTTCGTCGCGATCCCGAATGGGGTAATTTGTTGGAGTCTGGCCCTCTGGCTAAGGTCAGTATGATTCCAGATTACATTCATTCTGTCAAACTTACCACTGGAGAAACATTATCTTTACAACGGCAAAACACTTAGATGACTTATTTTATGATTGTGCTAAGAGTCGCTGTCTGCTGTTGGAATACAGCGCCGCCATATAAGTGAAATACCATTGAGCGCGGCGTTAAACACTAATCAATCAATCAATCAATCAAGGTTGGAGTCAGTCCTCCCGACTAATGTGTATTTCTTTGAGATAAGTTTGTTTACCAGTTTTAATCGGACTTTACGAATTGTATACGGATTTTGATGTGTTAGTGAACTCAATCCTCCCGACCAATGAGTAATATTTTAAGACAATGCCGGTTACCAGTTCTGATTGGGCGTTAAAAATTGTATTCATTTCATGTTTTAGTGAATTCAGTTTTTGCTAAATGTCATATTATATTGTGCTTCTTTATAATATTGCCATTATGTATATATTTTGTATATTTTCTAAGCGTCTGTAATAAAGTCATTATGTTATTACTGCTATTATATTGACAAAGTCGGTCTTCTTAAAGACCGGACCCGGGTTTGGTTGCTGTTTCTATCATTTCATTGGATCGGGCTTTTAAGTTACATCGACTTCTTGTTAATTACTGCGTACAACATGACAGCAGGAATATCATTTTCCTGCGGTAAATAGCGTAGTGGCTCATCGGACACAGTCGTGGGCTGCTGAAGCCCCTTTCCCAGCACGTTTAGGGTTCGAATCTTACTAAACATTCAGGGGAAATAACCAAGTGTTCGTCAGTGTCTAGATGAGGAGTTTGCAAGACTCGTCCTGTTTCTAACAAAACACAATCGTTTGTGTCATCAAGTCATCAAAAGTGAAACACCTAGAGGGGAATTTAAAACAACAAACTAATACATGGAAGTCGATAGTGCTGTAGTTCAGCTGATCAATGTTTAGCAGAGCTGGAACATATCGAATTAGTGATCGCATTAGCCATTATTAACAAGTTTGACAAACAGGATGCATATAGATGCAGGCCTACACATCTGTATTGCAAATACGAAGACAATCGTATTCTCACGAGAGTTTCTGTAGTTAGTTTCACTCTCTAAGGCAAATATGTCTACAGACCTCTTGGTTAAGACGAAACTCTATTCTGTATCAGATAACCCTTAACTGCCCTCATATTTGGTAGACTAATTGGTTTACTACTAACTCTAAATGATACATTTTTCAGGTTGTGCTTATTATCAACTATACCTACTATCTATGTGTGTTACATATTCGTCACATATTTATCTTCACAATATACATGTTACATGTATTGCATTTTCTCGAGATGCGCCTATAGGTTATCCCGAACAACTCGAGATTCAGGCCTATCTAGAAACTTGTCTCTGAGATTGTATCTAGAACATGAGATTATTTATCGGCTTTAATTAGTCGATATCCCTGTGCCAGTGTGATTACTCTTTATAAAAACTGTGCCAGTGTGTGGTTATTCTTTATAAAAATATATATCGACGTAGGTCGTAGATTAGATTCTAATTTAGATCGATACTAAGAGTGTAGGGAGACAATCTATATAGGTTTCGTGCTATTCGCATGTTTAATTACATTATCAGACGTTGAAGCCGGCTACCTCTACTCTACTACTTTGTATAATTTTGGTTGATTGGTTGATTGGTTGTGTGTTTGGTGTTAAACGTCGTTCTCAAGGGTATTTCACTTCTGGAATGGCGATGTATTCTATCAGTAAAACAGAGAATGCAACACTATCAAATAATGGGAAGTCGCTGCAAACTTTAGCTATGTGTGCAAAGTGTGGCAGCAAGAATCAAGGGCCTACGCCAATCGCGTAATTTCAAAAACACACACACGCTCGAACAACAGAGGCCGTTGTTTGTGGTCTCTCCCAGGGTGTCAGAGGGGTCATCTTCTACGTGCGTCAGACGAGTCTGGGTCAGATTGTATCTATATTTAACACAGAAACCAACCATCCTGTCAATCTCTTACCTGAACTTAACAAAATGAAGTATGTCCGCTCGACTGACCCTGAACCACGACCCATCAGTTGAGACCTGGGCTTGTTACACTACCGAAATTGTTTTCGCAAAGTATTTTTCTTCTTCTAAAAGTGGGTATTATTGCCACTTCCTTGGAATTTAAACTTGTTTGAGACATTTTCAAAATATCTTGTTTAAGCGGCATCTAGAAGCTGGGTAGGCCTACATAACAAAAACATGACGACTAAGATGGATATACCCAGAAGTTAAAAATCCATCTTAGTCGTCATGTTTTTGCTATTTTCAAAATGGACATGTGCGATAATGTTCATGACAATCGGATAAAAGATAAATTCGCCAAGTGATACCAAACATTTTCTAATAAGACACAAAACTCCAACTTGTTCAAGACATTTTCATAATAGACATGTGTGTGAAGTTTAATTTAAGTAAGACTAGGGATAAGGTCGCGGCAGCGATGACAAACAATGGCTGCATTGACCTTGAAATTTGTCCAAGGTATTTTCATAATGTACATCGTGGGTTGTTGGGTGTCTGGTGCACTCTGAGCTAACGAACTGAGGAAACCGATTTGTTGTGGTGTCCTGTTTTCTTAATGTTATGTAAATGTTTTGTCCTATGTTGACAGTGTCGTTAACGGTGGTTTTACGATTGAGCTGAAGTGAAATAACCTTTAGTACGGCGTGAAATCCCAATCAAACATAGTACACATATGTGTCATGTTTATTAAAACTCGGAACAGGGATGAACAAAAAAAGGCGAGGGTTAAAAAATGGCTCCGGGTTAAATTTGCTAAAATCATGAGAAAGGCGTTTACAACACGCACGTGTGTGCGTAAGTGCAAACAAAACGTTACATCCGCCATTCAACACTGCTATGCGAGGGGGTAATGAGTACATCATCTTTTATTATTAGTAAAGAAACTGTCGGAGAAACTAGGTTGAAACGTTACTGTTATATAAAATATACAAACCACAGGACAAAGAAAGGAGTCACCCGTTAGCAGGTTTATTCGCTCGTTGCATTAGTAGGTGGGCATCACCAACTCAACTGGTGTAACTTAGTGCACACTTAGAGGCACAACTTTACGCTGCTATAATGTTATTAATTACGTTTGTAAATGTTGGCCCTGTTACGGGTCCGAAGTTAGTTGACTTATACATCGCTGTTGCCAACTTGCCCACCTCTTATATCGAGCAAGAAAATGCACTGTTAAAGACAGCCCGACAGTATTACGAATGAAACGTCAAATTTGTGTGTTTTTTTGTACGGTTTGAACCCCCGTCGAACTAGTGACGGAGTGATCTTCGTCTTGACATTGTATGGCTAGCGAGAATCGCCATCGAGACTGGATATAAAGGGCAATATGTATCCTGGTAGAATTCGGATACCATCTCAATGTGATTGAGCTTTGATTGGAAACTCATGCATTGTACAGTTCTAACCCCCCAAAATTGTGATTATAATTGTGAATTAAAAGATCCTTTTGATGTGTACTTTTCACTTATCGATAGGTAAAGGTTACGAAAAGAACTCACAAAAGGTACCGAGAACGTCTTGGTAATCGTTTATTCAACCAGATAAAAAAACAATTCGACCTTCACGTGGCCCATACCATTACCTTCAGAAACTGTACTCGAGTTACATGTACTCGGTGGGAGGACTATAAGGTTACCACACGGTATAATTGCCGGCATTTTACTTCAATATAAACAAGAGTGTGTTGGTATGCAGTCGTTCATGTTACTCTGGAGTTTGG
>JAVFBZ010053187.1:0-10161 GCA_032466195.1 Katharina tunicata
AATCATTCCCACCTGAATGTGGTCGTTTGTGTTGAGATAGGCGTTTGACAAGAGGTTGTTGGGTTTCACCAATGTACATGAAGGTTCTTGGCATTTGATGCCGTACACCACATCACTGATTTTATCTTTATTGCATTTGTCCTTGGGATGTACCAATATGTTTCTAATTGTGTTTTGGGGTTTGAAAAAGCTTTTGTCTCCATAGCAGTTATATATCCGTTTAAGTTTTTCAGACACACCGCTACAGTAGGGGATGGTAACCCATGTGTTTTTTTCGTCGAGAGAGCATTCTGTTTTGTTATCATGTTTTCGTGGTTTAGATTTGTGGAAAGTCCAGTTGCAATAACCCCTGTTTTTGAACGCTTGCTTAAGATAAGCCGTCTCCTTAACATAATCACTAGGATTTGTGATAATGCTGTCCGCTCTGTCAAATAATGTCCGCACTACACCCAGTTTCTGGATCAACGGCGGATGGGAGTCAAAGGCCAAGTACTGATCTGTGTGTGATAGTTCTCGCGTTTTTGCACCATCTCAGTCTCTCTTGAATTCCACATGCGTATGCTTTCCCCGGAAAGCGAGATTTAACAGCTAAACCTCGCGTTCTCGCCCCCTGCCCAATCCTAACTTATAATTACAAACCAGTATATAACTAATCAGCAGTCAAAGATCTATTGTTCTCAAATCATGCCTTCATGAACGATTTTTATAACCAATTACTCTTATAAACTAGCTGGTCAACCCGACCATGTAACACTATCAACTCTACGTGAGGCGTTTTCCTAAAGGCTCTGTAATGTCTAAGTTGTGAATTGTTTTCAGATTAGATACAGACTTGAAAGAATGTTTACATTTAATATTCCTATATTAAAAGATTAACAACCACTTCGTAGTGTTTGTTTTCAAGTGTTTTACAAAAGTACACTAAATTCCTGTTTGTATTAACAACGTATTAAGAGATATGTAAGAATCTATCTTAAACATGTCGTTTAACTAAACAATATAATATTTCTTATTTATAATACATTTAATAATTTAATATAGTATATGTGGAAGTCGGGGCTAATTATTTAATGTCTCAATAAACCTAACATCATTAAATCATCATTAAGAAGTATAATCAACAAATCTTTACTGAAAAACAAATTTGACGTTTTAAGAAAACAATGTGATTAAATAATTCAATAGCGGAATAGTCAATAACTGATACTGAAGTGATAGGAAATATCCAAACGAACATTTTGATCTCAACGCATTGTAGATGTACTATTAGAATAAGGTTTTGACAGTTTTACTTTAAAATAACGTCATGTCATTGTTTGACGTTATGACAATGATAACTACGATGTAACAGCGTTCCCTAATTCTACATGCATGTAAAAGTAAAGAGTAAATATATCATACATACAAACTGAACTGGGTTGGGCAATAAGCAGCTTGGATGCCGTGTCTTAAGTTTGACAACCACCTGGTTTGTTGATGTTCGTTTGCAAAACATTGACGTAATTAGAACCCTTTTGAACAGAGCTGCCACATTAATCAGAGGCAGGCAAGTTAAGACGGAGGAGATCAACCAACTAAAAAGCAGTTTGTCCAAGAGAGAATGTGGAAAGTGACAATCTCTAAAGGCCGAATCAAGAAAAAATGACAACACAGTGAGAGCGGCAAACATCAACAAGACGTCAGTGACCATTCCATACGTAAGAGGTGTTTCCGATCAAATTAAGAGGAAGTCCAACAATACAATATAAAAATAATTTCGTTGGACTGTGAATAAACTTAGATCTTTATTAGCTCACAATAAAGACAAGGCACAAACAACTAAACAGAACAATATTGTGTATGGTTTCAGGTGTGAGGCAAGCAGGCTGTTCAGAATGTTACGTGGATGAAACAAAACAACCATTATACCAACGAACAACACAAAAAGCCGGATAGAAATGGAAACGTTTCGGCCGTATTCACAGATTTGTATAATATTGTACACAATTTTGAGAATGCATGTTCTACTGCTAGAAAGAGAAGTTAGATGGCATGAAAGAGAATAACATAAAAACAGCATGGCTGTAAGATTTGAAAGTCCTTCTTTGAACAGAAATGGATGATTGAGATTTCGTTTATCAAACATATGGAACAAAAACATACGAAACTATCCCAAAAAGCTAAATACATAAAGCATGAAGCATGACTTGGTTGTACAAGAGTAGTGTAACTCCGAAGAACGATAAACTCGGCTGGATACATGCATAAAGCATGGCTTGGCTGGGTCATATTACAGCTGCATTGTACATATATACACTTCTGAAGTCTTATTGCTATTGTTAGCTGCATCACCGCTTGAACATGCTTTTTTTGTAGGGGTGGGGGTTGATGTAAATATTTTTCCGAACAGCTTTTAACTAATCCTGTATTGTTTAAAACAAAATAAGAGTAACTCCGAATACTGAAGTCATCATGTCTGATATTCTAACATTATAAAAGAATATCAAACATGATGACTTTCGTATTCGGATTTACTTTTATTTTGTTTAATGCAAAGTTGATATGTGGTCGTACTTTATTGTGTATTGTTTAAACTTATAAAAAAAGCTGCAGACTACCTTTATCTCGTGGCTCGTGGAGCTCAGGGCACGAGCATGTGAGTGGGTGCATATGGTTTACATATCAACCAATCTCTCATTCAATGTTTCCAGTGGATTTTAGAACTGTTTTCATAAATCAGGCAAAAACATCAAGAGAAACATCAGGTTTATTTAAATTATCTTCATAATTACTACACTTCCCATTTCCGAATAAAAACAGCCAATAAATCACACGGGTTTGTGCGTTAGACGTTTTAGATTTTATGGTAAGAGATTATTTGACAATCTATTTGGACGATCTTTTTTGTATGTCCAGAACGAAATTATCAACCACATCGCTTAAACAATACAGGACCAGCTTATCTACAAAATTCCTTTAACAGTTCAGCTTATTCGAGTGGCTTGTGCTGGGAAGCTCGGGGACATGGTCATATTTGCTGTAGTTGAATGAACTGTGGATATATAAACAAGCATAAATCATTAATAATCGTTTTAAACTTGGAAAGTGGTTTGTAACGTTCGATTGAGTTCCCGGCATTATTTTTATGTGCTTATTGTTTCACGGTATGTGCCAGTGTCAGCGTTAATGACGTTAGGAACCATGCAGGATAAGCCTAGGGAAATCATTCAAGCTACTCACGGTTCTCGACTTTTCCACGAGGAAAGAATTTATAATATCGGTAAACGCGACACAGACCATCGTTGATTAGAGGAACGTTCATTTTGAAACTATTAACTGAACCGATATAATCATTACCAACACGCACATGTTATGTTGCTTTTCCAGATTTATGGGTATTTGTTTATATTATTAGTACTTTAGGTCGTACTCGAGGGTTTTTCAAATGATATAAAGACTTTGCGTTAGGGTGAATGGAGAAAAGTCGGAAAGAAATCTCGTAAAAAGCACCCCCTCTATCTCTACGATCGGAAAACTGTATTTCTCTACCACAGGTCGACAAACGGACTGATATACCTATACCTAAATCAGGTGCACATGGCGGAGAATGTTAATCACATGTATGCTTACATGTGTGTCACGTGGTATACTTTATCCAAATTACAAAAGCAATGATGTCGGATGTAGGTACAGTCGAGTGCATATCCACCCAAGTCGACACCAACAGCGAAGACGTCATAGGCGTGTCAAATTTCTTTAAAAAAATAAATAAATAAATTGTCACGTTTTGGACTTATGTAGAGCAATCGATTCCCTATACCACGTTAATTACATGTCACATAAACTGGACAGCCTCAAGTATACTTTCAGTAATTGGATCACAAACTTAACCGGAGCCTGAAAACAAATCAAGTTAACCCTGCGATATGACCTCGGGTAGCATGTCAAATCGCCCTAACACTTGCGGCGATGTTCTCGTTTACTCAGAATTGCATATATTACATTTACTTTTAATTTCTGTAGATATCCAATGACAAACCGCTCGTCCATACTCAGATAACCAGAACTCGTGACTTTCCAATCTAAGCATATCAGTTACCAAAATCCTTGAATCTCGACTAACAATTAGCTGTAAGAAATAGAGGCATGAGTATTTAGGTTGCTTCTTACATCCAAAAGTAAAGCTTACTGACAAATGCTCTTGTTATTGTGGTTTTACTCAGTATCAAAAATCTCTCATATATGATCAATGACATACTGCTGACATTTACGTTTTGCTCAAATGTGGTATGTCACCTGCTACCCATATTATTTAGAAAAGTAAAACATTAAAACCTCTCTCAGCACCCCCCCCCCCTTTTATGTTAATCTGCATTAGTTACCTAATTCTTCCATACTTTAATCTTCTGTCTGCACGACCTAGTCGATTTAGTTTTATTTTAGTCTGTAACCTAAATTTTCATTTTATATAAATGATTATTTTTATATATTTTTTTTATTTATTTTTATTTTCTGCAAATTCTAATGTATCATAAATATTTGCTTGTCAGTTGTTTTCTTTATCAATGCATCATTTCTAAATCAGCAAGATGTGGATTACCAAGTGTCACAGTAATCCATGCCAATTACATCATTTTATCATACCTGTCATATCTCTAGAAACATATGTATTTAAAAATGTTTATTTTATAATCCATAACTGTCATGCTGTCATATTTTTGTGTATATATATACCTTACTGTTTCTTGTCAAATTACTCCTGATGATGGTTTGACTAATAAACCGAAACGTTGAGTCAATTATGAATTCCCCATCTTTTTTCGGAGTTGTTACTTTACTCATTTGTCATTTTTGGTGGTTTCCTATATACCTATATGAGGGAGTGCCATCGGATCCCAATCAGTGAAATAACCTAAAGTACGGTATAAAGCTGCAGTAAAACAAGCAAACTGATTAGCTGGTACTAAATTTCTAATTCCATCATGAAGCGCTGATGAATGAGGTGGTTGGGTGGGATCGACGATGTGAGCCTCCTGCGCAATGGTGCTCTCTGAGCCAAGGGGCATCAGAAATCAGATTTGTTGTGTTGTCCAATGTCTTGTCCTCTAAATTTATCGTGCGGTCTTCTGTGTTGCCAGCTTCGTTAAGTGTGGTTCTACAGATTGGGCTGGCACGCCCTGATATGAGAGAAATAATGTGAAGTACGGTAAAACCCCAATTACACAAATAAACAATCCATCAGGAAGCCGACTTGTTGCATGTGACGTCCTGTACTTGTCTTCTGGCCTATTTGTGTGTTGCACTTGACGTTGAGGCTGGTTTGCCGACACGCCATCCTATGAGCGTAATAACAGCATAAAACCCCAATCAAACGAACATCCAATTCATTCTGGGGGTGGCGTAGGTAGTTTGCTTTGCCCTGGTGCTATCTCTCTTAGCAAATGGGCATCTTGAAACTGATTTGTTGCCAGCCTGCTTTATAATTATTTTTCAGTGTTGTCAGGTGGATATTTGAACATGAGCTTTTTAAGTCTGGTGCTCTCTGAGCAAAGGTGCTTAGGAATCTGATTTGTTTGTGACTTCCTGTGTTCAACTTCTGTTTTTTGTGCCTTGTCGTGAAGTATAGGCCCTACTAGTGGAGCTGGACCGCTAGTGTCAAACCCGGCCCGGGGAATGAGAATAGATAGGCCTACTAGTTCCAGGTTTAACTGTATCGCGGTACTTTTTTAACGGGTTATAACTAGGTTACACTTTGTTGCTGTCATTTTTGCAAAAACAATAAATATATACAAATTGATAGCAAAAAGTTCCAATATACAAAAAAGAATATAATGTAACCATATGTGGCATTTGTAAGTAAACCATATACCATTTGTAAGTGAGGTTTTTTTTCTTCTTCTTCTGCCAATTGTTGTTTTTTAGGAGTGACTGGATCAACCCCTTCAGTTATGATTAAAATGTATCATATAAACATGATAAATGATGTAAAATGTCAAATAAAAATGTATTAATTTGCTTCAAATTTGTACAGCAGCTGTGCAGTCTGATAATGATTATTAATTAAGTTTAATATAACAGTTAGAAAATAAATGTGGTACTGATGGTAGCTTATAAATATTTGTCGAAAACGTTGTGATATACGCTGCTTTTGAAAATGTCTGACCAACTGAAAAATCATCATTTTCCGATCCTTATTTCCAGCCCTGCCAGGTGTAGCGGATTGCTGGTTCAGAGATTCAGGTATCATGGTATTCATATTAGTTATATTACCTTAAGAATGGTGTACAACCTGACAATAATATGTATTTATTTATTTATTATAATTAATTTGTATATTTGATTATTTTTTCATTCTTCTAGATACAATGGCTGCTGTCACCATAGCAAAAGAGTTGGGCAGTAGGCTGACATTGAATGATGGAACAAAGATGCCACTGTTTGGTCTTGGAGTTTATTTGTCTTCATCGGGACAAAATGGTGATGCCCAAAAAGCTACGACTTTCGCTCTTAAGAATGGCTATAAGATGATTGATACAGCAGAATATTACAGGTAAAAATTGTTTCGATGTTGCCCACTTTTCCTCAATTTCTCTTTTGACATTTAAACTTCCCTTTTTTCACCACTGTGTTCTGTTGGCCAGTATGAGTGAAATGTACTTAATCAAATGAACAAAAGTGACTAAATCATTTTTTGGAAAAACTGTCCATGTGTGTTTTTTTTCTTTCAAAAGTTAAATCCTATTGTCCTGCCTTTTCATAATGATCTTTATAGATTTAACAAAAAAATTGTTTTTCATAACGTCTTGTTAATGGAGAATAACGGGGGCCTCGCAGTGGCTCCGTGGTTGAGCGTTGGACTATGTACCCGGAATAGGTTCGATCCCCCTGTGGTCCTCAGGTATATAAGGGAAGTTTCTGGTGGCTGCAGAATTTTTAGGAGGTTTCCTCTCGGTTTTCCGCCGTATCGAGTAGAGTAGATTAAGAAGTGGAGAATCGGTCGTCATACAAATAAAATACCTTTGAGTATGAGGTTAAACACCAATCAAACAAACAAACTAACTGGAGAATTACGGCAAAACCACTAGAGACATTTTATGAAATTGGTATACAAAAAAAGGGATGAACCTTTTGATATTTACAGATTTTTTTCAAAAGGTTTCCACTGAACTTGATGGAGGATAATTGATGACTTTGTCTTTTTATTCAGAAATGAGGCAGATGTTGGGCAGGGTTTTAAGGAATCTGGACTTCAACGGGAGGAAGTTTTTATTGTTTCCAAGGTCCACTCAGCTGATGGATATCAACAATGTGAAATGACTTTCAGAAATGCTCTCAAACAGTAAGTTCATAATTCACTTAATTTACTTTATTACTTTTTATTAAGTTTTAATTTGGAGAGTTAATCTAGAATTGAACCGAGTCTGATGATATAGACCATTTGGATCAGTATCCAAAATTGGTGTCCTTATATTTCTTTTTCTTGTTTATGCTGTGTTTGACATACATGTAGGCCTTTCATAATATTATCTGTGTTTGCTGGAACCCAACCAACCTAAAAATGTTTCTGATATGTGTTAATTCAACTTAACTGTTATCTAACAAAGTGTAAAGCTACGTTTCCATTTTGTACGGATACAGGAAAAAGCGTGCTAACTGTTAATATAGAGAGTGTTTCCATTATACGGATGTGGAATGGATACGGCAGTCTTCGACCGGATCATGTTGCGATCGGTACATTTTCCGTATGCCACAAATACACTTCCAGTCTCTGCATACGGAAAATCGGATGAATGGACACACAAAACCAAATTATCTACATCCGTACCAGTTTCCACATCCATATCTGTACTAATGGAAACATAGCTTTAGTTCATAGTTTGAATATTTCAACTTCTACTTTAAAATGAGAATATGTGTGGAAAAGAAAAGAAAAGCCTACCTACATGCTGACTCAACTTTTTACTGGAAACATACTTTTTATTATGAATGGCCTTAACCAGGTATGTCGGACTCATCCTACCATATTAATAATGTCTCAATAACATAAACTATTGCTAAAATAAATATGCTTCTGAGCTAAGGAGCATCAGGAAGCTGATTTGTTGTGGTGTTTTTCGTCCTGTAAATGTACTGTAGTGTCTTCTGTTTTGCCAGCGTTGTTTTGGGTGGCTTCCTTCACTGAGTGGGCTGACACACCATCATACGAGTGAAATAACCTTAACTTCCTTAAGAACATGTAGGCGGTAAAACACTAATCAAACAAACAAATGGTCTATGTCCTAAGATCTGAGAACGGTCTCGGGACAAGAGACATTTCGTTAACTTAATGCACTTCAGAAGTTGCAATTCATATAGTTCATATATTGCTGGTGTTTATTTATGACAATTTTTAAGGGAAATAATTTGTTTGTGTCGTTTAGCAAGTGCCCGATACTAAACAGATTCTAGTTCAGAAGGTTTTGAAGACTGACCCTTTTGACTGTGTTGCAGGAACTGTAAATGCCATCTACCTAAACCACCCAGCCTTCTTTGTCAGAAGTGATTTAGTGGCCCGCATGGCTGCTGGCGATTCGGTGCCTGACTCTGAAGGTCGTTGGTTCAATTCCCCCAAAGGTCCCAGTCTGCAAAAACAATTCTGAACTAGAATCTGTTAAGTATCAGGGAGTGTTATGCCAAAAAAACGAAAATACTGAAAAATTTTTAACCTTCCACCCATGTACTGTGTTCTACTTTAGAATGGACACTAGTTACATTGACCTCTACCTCATCCACAGTCCATATGGTAAAAACAACTGTGACGCGTTCAGGGCTATGCGCGATCTACAGAAAGAGGGACTTATCAGGTATTTATTGTCAATAAATGAATCAAAAAATCTTACATTTCTTACACTAATTCTTTTTGAATGGCATCATGACCAAGTAAACAAAAATCACTCAAAACTCAGATGTTTGTTGCTCAAAGTTTTGAATTTTAAAATTCAACTTACGCAACACAAAATTTCAAATAATAACTCAACATTTTGAGAAATGCAAGTAGAATTTCTTAACTTTTATTGGTTAATGTCCGTTACCAAATTATTGTAATGTTAGTCAAAATGTCCAGTTTATTTTGTAACTTTAAAGTTAGATGGTAACTTGAAATCTTGAGTTGGGGGTCATGAAGTTTTGAGTTGCCGGGATTTTTTTGAACTTGGCTCAAAACTCTTCATTAGATACCTTTCCATTCATGAAACAATTGATTTAATTCTTTGGGTGTTGTTTGTAGCTTTAAAATCATTGACGTGGAATAAACCTTATTTGTACTCTTTCAATGATAGAAGAACAAATTATTCATGCTGTGATACTTATCACTTGAGGCACATTATCTTTCCAACAGCAAAAACACTAGAGTGACTACACATTTTATGGTTATGTTTAATAAGAGTAGCTGTCTACTGTTGGAATACTCCGCCTTCACATAAGTGAAATACCCTTGAGAACGGCGATAAACACCAATCAATCAATCGATCTTGTTTCCTCAATGCTATTTCTTGTTTACTCTATGCTCTGCCAGTTTCCTTCTATGCTGTGCCAGTTTCCTTCTATGCTCTCCCAGTTTCCACTATACTCTGCCAGTTTTCTTCTATACTCTGTCAGTTTCCTTCTATGCTCTGCCAGTTTCCTTCTATGCTCTCCCAGTTTCCTCTATACTCTGCGAGTTTTCTCTATACTCTGCCAGTTTCCTCTATGCTCTGCCAGTTTCTTCAAAGCTCTGCCTGTTTCCTCTATACTCTGCCAGTTTCTTCTATGCTCTGCCAGTTTCCTTTATGCTTATTCAGTTTCCTCTATACTCTGCCAGTTTTCTCTATACTCTGCCAGTTTCTGCTATGCTATGCCAGTTTCCTCTGTGCTCTGACAGTTTCTTCTATGCACTGCCAGTTTCCTCTATACTCTGCCAGTTTCTTCTATGCTCTGCCAGTTTCCTTTATGCTTATTCAGTTTCCTCTATACTCTGCCAGTTTTCTCTATACTCTGCCAGTTTCTGCTATGCTATGCCAGTTTCCTCTGTGCTCTGACAGTTTCTTCTATGCACTGCCAGTTTCCTCTATGCTCTGTCAGTTTTTTCTATGCTCTGCCAGTTTTCTTTATGCTTATTAAGTTTCCTCTATACTCTGCCAGTTTTCTCTATACTCTGCCAGTTTC
>JAVFBZ010053198.1:0-10161 GCA_032466195.1 Katharina tunicata
CTATTTTCTACCCCGAAGACTATGACGAAAACTGACACCCTGGTACTCTTGTCAGTTGTTCGTATCAACAATGGCTACAATACTTGCGGTATATCAGTTGTCTATTGATCAGTGGAGAGGTGTGAACTAGGATAGACTAGTGTAAAAATACTGTAACGTGGACTACTAGAAAGCGATAATTATCTTAAACTAAATTAACAAGTTTGTGATCAAATGTTTTTGCTACGCCTCCTTGCATGGGAAAGTGCAAGTGGATTTGTATCGTGTTTAAAGAAACCCACAACACACAAATAATTGAAAAGGACAATGTATGGAAGCTCATTGCGGCCATCGAGAACTCGAGAACACGAGATTTAATTTGGATCTCGAGTTCTCGACGTCGACAACTCGAGATTTTAATTGGAATCTCGAGATTCTAGCTACAATCTTGCATTCTCGGGGTCGAGAACCCGAGAACTCGAGATTCTAACTGCAATCTCGCGTTCTCGGGGTCGAGAACCCGAGAACTCGAGATTCTAACTACAATCTGTACTTTTCCAAAGTGAAAAAGTGTAACCGTGGTCGTCTTTCTCTTGTTGTTTTCTTTTGATTTAGTTGTATTCACAGACGCTAAAAGGTTGTATTTGTTGGCATGTCTTTTGATCTCTCCTCGAAACTCATGGTAGATAATCGCTAATCAATGTGTTTATGGTCGTGTCCAAACGAATCACGCTTACTACCATATTGAGTACGATGAAAATGTAAATAGTCAAACATGAACATAAATCTGGTCAACTTAACAAATTCTTTAAAGCACTGCTGTTGTCACTCAAATCTGGAACATGGAATACAGTACAGCTAGCTTAAATGTTTTTAATAAATAGGAATTAAGCTCAACTCTTATGTACAGGTACTATATAAACATGGTCAAAGTGAATTTTTAAAAACCTTCCAGATCTCCCAGGTATTCACCCGTGGTATTTAAATTTATTAAAAAATGTATATCACATCAAACTGGTACACAGCAACTTAATGTAGTAGATAATGTAGTCTTGCGTTAAAAGTGAAATAAATAAATAAATAATATTTACGAATAAAATAACACCATCGATGTTATAATTATAATTATATTTGAATACCAGCGTACTAATTAAACATTTTCGATTGTATGATGTTATTGGACACCTAGCTTTAACACTTAAAAAAGAAAACCTGCAGTTATAGGAATGTTTTCGTTTTTAAAAGACTGTTATCTTGCTGGGAATGATGCTTGAAGAAGTTCTACTCAGAAGTGGGTCAGAATGGCTGTTGTTTGAAACAACTCAAAACACATAAAAGAGTCACTTGGTTTCAGTTGACAAACAGAGCACAATAGATGCCATTTATACGTCCACGAGTTGACATAGCGACATACTTATCACATCAACGTAGGAATGTTTAACTATAACCAGAATATGTCGCCACGGGCTCTTCTTACACATATGAATAGACCGACTACTGTATTCCGAAGCACTTTTCGTTTAAATGTATACACATGCCTGCCCTTTTTTTGTGTGTTTAAGAACATTTAATATATTGAACAGTGTACTAATATTTCCGTTCACCTGCATGCACATTCGACTTTTTATGCCGTTTTTTTTACACCGGGCTCAATGTTTCTTCACTCAGGTAACGGCGCACCAGTCGTCTGTGTGGTGGAAGCTATTTCATCACGAAAAAAACAAAACAACTATCTACAAGACAGTATAAGAAAGGTTTGCCTGGTCAAATAAGAGAAGCTGGTTGTAACTATATTAACAAGTGGATCAGTTGGTTGAACGTTGGTTGTCTATTCACTGTGCACGGTATTGGTTAGAATCGCTTTACGACCTTACGTATAGAAGTAAAGTTTTCCAGCGACTAAAAAAATCGCGACCTGATTTGGCCGAGGTTTCTACCCAGTTTTCCACAACACACCGGCCACGCAAAGTTCTATTTTAACTGAAATACCCCTGTGTACGAAGTTTACTTTTTTCAGATAAATAAATAACAAGAAATGACTTCGTTTCTCAACTTTATTACTGACATTAAAGCAAAAGGTTACAGATCTGAAACTGTTTGTTGCCTCGGACGCTATGGCACAGAATGTCAAATAATTAAGTAGATTAAAATCCCCAATCTGTTAGACAGTGAACCCATCGGTAAATAAATGTTCCTATTAAAATACAGAAAGTCAATTTCTTTAAGCAATTGTTTCTTGCAATCAACACATTAAGTTACTAAAAGAGCCTTGTACATGTCGAGTGTTTGAGAACATTGACATTTGACAACCTCACTACAAAGGGTTTCGGTGAAAGTATTTTCATTACGACCCGAACGCTTGTGAACGACGATGAAACAAAAGTTGAGTACAGTTGCTAAGCTTTTAATTATAACACAATAAAATATAATAATTTTTTCGGGAATCTATTCATAATTCAATCGAATAGTGTAATGAGTTTAGAATTGATGAAAGCTAATCCAATCTCGACATACTGTCCTTCAGTCTATTTTTGAAGAACTATATATGTGACCAACAAAGATGAGCTATATATGTTCTCAGTGTAAATTGCCATTTGTCAGCTACATTAATAAAAATAGAAACCATAATTTAACGCTGATGAATACTAATTTTGATGCATTAAATTGTCGTTATACAAACTAATAATGTACCTGTTTATTCGTGAAAGGACATATGCTATAGTCGGAATAGATTCATTCATCCATAAAATGTCAGGTTATTATTTATTGAGCCAGAGGATGTTTACGTTCTCGGGCTGACGGCGGATGAAGTGACAGGTCAGGCATGTTAGTTGATGATGACAAATTATTTATAGGAAGAAAAAACGATTGCTCGCTGAGTCACATCTGTGTGATTTAATTTGTTTTTTTTTATTGTTTTTTTTTTTCAGCTTTTCCTCAAGTATTAAATAATTAAATAATTTTTTTTTTGTGTCTATAAGTTACACAACTGTCTCCAAAAATATAGTATTTTCGCAATATTAATGTCCCAAATTTTTCTTAGCATTTCAAAGTTAAAATTGCATTTCAAAAGTTAAACGTCTCCTGGAACATTTAAATGAGCGTATGTCAAATGTTGGTCACACATAGATGACATATGATAAGTGTACAGCTGTGGACTCGCGCTTGATTCGTTACATATCAGATTTGTTATCAGAGGTTTTTGTGGATACATCTGTGGAATAACGGCCAAATTGCTTTCTCATAATGGGTTGTTAAGACTTAGCACCTACGCTTCGAAACTCATATAGCCTGTGCTCAGATTATCACTCATACGTGTTTTCTATTCCAAATTAAAGGTACAGCTGTCATTTTATAATTCTTTTATTTCCAATTAAGGCAAAACTGAGTTTAGATATATGTTATTAATTCATTTTGCAATTACACGTTTCTATTAGTTATCCCTATAAATCATTCATTTCGATGTGTTTATCTACAGGCTGGTTTGCATTGGCGTCAGATGATAAAGAGGGTACAAGAGTCCACCCAGATCCCGAATCGCTAACCAAGCACGGCATCAAATGTTTCCTGAACACAACCCACGTGGCGGCCCTACAGATGCGATCCTCACCCACTGGGCCGGGGGTACAATTCGCACAACGGACTCTCAACCCCGGGGAAATTCTCAGAGTGGGTAAAATTTACGTTGGAGGTGTTACGGAAGATAAAAAGAAAAAGTCTCCAATACAAAAGAAGTCCAAGGAAGTAAAGGAGATAAAGTATCTGCTGTGTTACGACGATAAAGATTGGGAAGTTCTGATACCTTTCGGAACTAGTTGCAGGTTTTATGAAATTTCCTCAGAGAACAACAACAAACCCTCGGAGGATGCAGTAGTTCGGATGAAAGACGTTTTGGGAGAACAGAAGTTTCCGCTCCTCGCCCATATGATTTTTGGAGAACTCCCCGCGCTTATGTGTTATTTTACTGGGTCCTTACATTTGCTTGGAAAATTTGAGGAGGAGACAATAGTAGCAGCGACTTTGGGGGAAGAAGTTAATATGATGTTTGAAATTGGTGTCGCTTCCGCCATTAGATATAACCTGGCACTGAACGAGAACGTGATTCAAAACAGCGACCCCTATCGTCGGGCCGTGGCATTATGTGATACGGACTTGCAGAGTTACGTAGCGAATATGAAAATGGCGTTTACTCTAAAACCCGAATTAGAGGAACTTGCAGATTTGAACTATGATTATTACGACCTTGACAGTATTCCAAGTTACCGCGACGACACAACCAGCGTTCATTCGACAATGAGCGATAACCTAAAATCTGTCTCTCAAGAAAACGTGAACAAAAAAGAGGCTGCTAATGTGAAACAGTTTAACTTTGATACGGTTTCAATTTGAAACCATAATTGTTTCTGTACCTGTATAAAGAGTGTTTATATCATTGGTTACGACGTGATAGAAGTTAAAATGAATTATTGAATCAACAAGGACATCATGTACGTTATCAGCCACCATACTCAAGTGATAAATAAATACTATTGTTCAGAGTTAGAATGAGTAAAACGACATACCGCATCATCTCCTACTCTAGATGTTCCATCGATAAAGGAAATACAATAAATAATAATATTATGTAATTTGTCACAGCGTTTTAGTAACTAATCAGAATTTACTGTCTTTCAGACCCATTTGAAATTGTTCAATTCAATTCAATTCTTTATTACACTCTAAAGACCACCCATGGGCGGCACGAGAGGTTTTCTTCCATATGACGAATCAATGTGAACGGCTGGGGACTTATATTCAATTAAAATGTATCAGCTAATTTTCTTCATGGAAGGCTTCAGTTCACTTGGGTTGATAGTTGTGCGATTTACAACAGCTGGAACAGCTAGGATAAAATCGATACCTCAGGGTAGCCTATTCACAAAGCTGTTATTACAGTATTGTTGGCCTTGGATTTAACACACAATTTAAGACTAAAAAAAATCCGGTATTGCGGCAACTGGTACCGGTTCGTCTCAAACAACAATAATACTGTTTACGATTATTTTCTAATGATATAAACGTCGTATTCATGGGTGAACGTTCTCGTTCTGCATGATATGGTGCTTATTAATGTTTATGCTGGGTCCAATACTATCAAAGACCGTCAAGGGTTATTCCCCTTGCATATAATACTGGGCAGGTTTACAAGGATCTTTGGGATTGAAAAAATACAAAACGCGGGGGGCTTTGGGACAGATGAAATATTATGAGTGTATACCGGTATCTATTATATAACATGGTAGGGAAGAATTGATTTTTATTTTATAAAACCGATTTCTTTACCTTTTTTCTCTCCATTTTCTCGATTGTGTGTGTTTAATAAATAACACGCAAAATGGTAGCTTTTTATTAACATATTTTATTTATTTTCCAATCAGGTGACCTGGTTCGACGGCCTTTTGCAAATGTTACATTTATCATGACAAGATGTTAAGAAATATAATGAGCCAACTGTATATTTTGCCATAAATTGGATTCATAAAGTCTACCTTTATGAATCCAAGCATTGTTCATATGTCCTTACGTCTGATTTGCACACTTAAATAAATCCAGATGTATAAGTCTGTGAATACAAATTGATGTCTACATCATTCAATATGCAGTTGTTTTCCTGTCCTGCATATGTTTTTTATATATATTTTTCACTCCGTAAAACGTGATTTATTTTCCCAATAATAATTGTTTGTTCTCAGTTATATGCTTTGTTCATATAACAATCATATATCATATTGGCGACACTTTTATCACTTTGACCCGTACCAACCGATTTATAAAATTGTATAGCTTGATTGGATTATGCACGGAATCTACCGAGGAGCTCAAAATGTCTCTTTTCCTGGAAGGCAGTCAGAAAAAGCTCGTCGTCAAAACAATACCAGGGCAAGCTGACAGAACGGCTATAGCTAGAAGAGATGGCGATATGTTGGCATTCCATTTGCTGTTTTTTAAAATCTTGTTAAACTGTGCCTTCCACCTGGTTGTGACTCAACAGAAACATGTATATTTGTACATATATGGCACAGAGGCACGACGCAAGCATTCTTAGTAGGCTTGACACATCAATGAATGTTATCTTTAATTCACTGATTTTTGTAAATACTTTATACACTCATCATGCAAAAATTTGGTCGCCGAAAAGTATTCAATAATGGCTGAAAAAGAAAGGATCCTTCTGAACCTATATCAGATTGTTAAATCAAGAAATTTAGAGCTGCAATAGCCCATGCATCTCTTAATCCTACCATAGTTCAAGACATTAGATTCAAAGTTCAAAGTTCGTTTTAAATGCTATTTATCATAACCATGTTCTGGAACAAAAAAATTATTTATGTAAAGTAAGGCAACAAGCGACTGCTACAGGTATAGCTAGACAGAGTTTAAACAGGAGACACTCTTGTGTAGACTATCACAGTCCGATTTAGTAACACCTAGACAGCATTATGATAACGATTTTTTGTTGAAGCTGATGATTTGATTGTAACGGCGAAGTGGGTCTAATGTATAGCGTGTCGTCCACCCTATCTTCGCTAGCCAAGAGTTTAATCCCGAGGTACTCTACATTACATGTTGCAATGAAGAGTAACTCGGAATAAAGCCCTTGGTTAGCGAACATGCCTCCACCCAGGAAAGAGAACGTTGAGAGTCATGGGGTTAATATCTGACTTTAAAAAAAGAAACATGTTCCATTTTGGCTTAGCCGTATTACTTGTGTCGCCTTGAATTGTGTCTTAGGCTATTCGGTTTTTGTTTGCACCATATTTGTTGTCGTCTTGTGACTCTTGTCTACGTCAAATTCCAATTAGTTGTTTTACATCACCTACTACACTGGCGCCTAACACATGATCAAAAAGGCTTTATACAGCTTAAAACTACATATAAAGGAACCGAAAACCGCGAGGGGAACCTCAAATGTGACAATGGCATTACACAAAGGTTCGGAACTAGATGTATAGGCTCATGTGGACATCACCTCCGCGGTTATTATGATCGAAAGAATGAATGCAAAATTACTGCAATTAATCCTCGGTTATTATGAACGAAAGAATGAGTTCAAAATTACTGCAATTAATTGAGATTTGACATCAGGAGTGTGGAAACAACACAATAAAGAGGTCTTTCGAACACTTTCCACAATCGCCTCATTACAGTAGGGTTTAATATATTATGTAAGATTTGTCACTCACGTGTTGAGGTTTTTGAACCATAACGGACATGATAGCCTGTAGCCGTGCTTCACTATAATATAGAAAGCTTACATACCAGTATCATGTTGATGATGGGAATTAAAGCTTATTAAACATATAATATTAATCATTGAAAGCACTCCAGTGCAAATCATATCGCTGTTTAGGTCACAGGACTCCGAAACTGGAACAAAGGCCCTGTCACACCTTGACGATTTAGCCAGCGCATGCCGACAGATGAAAAATTTGGCGAATGCGCTGGCGTACGTCGAATAAGTTATGGGTAAGTTTTGTATAAGTTAAGAGCACGCTGAAGCACGCTGGTATACGTCGTAGTACGGCGAGGTCGTCGTAAAAATGTGTGCATGCATAACATTTTCGATGTATGCCAGCGTATGGCTCATATGTCCCGCATACGCGGGCCATAAGTTGTACATAAGTTATGCGATCGTTGACACACGTTCACACACGTTACTTGTAAGTTACTCATAAGTAGACACACGTCGAGATAATGTCTAGCGTACCCAAAATCTAGTGCAGTTATGATTTGAATCGTCGAGCGGCAGCCTTTTTATAGGCTACGACACGTGATCGTCGACGATATGCTACCGCGCTATGCTAGACTATCGTTGGACACAAGTTGTAAACGCCGGCAACACGCTAATCATTCGTTGGTATAAGTTATCTATAAGTTATCGAAATCTTCTATATAAGTTACTTTCACGATATGTATACGTCCAACTCGTTATGAATTCGCTATGTATACATTGCCCAAAATTGAAAAAAAAAACATCGATAGTTCAGCGTATGCCAGCGTTTTAGAGAAATTTTGATACGTCGGTATACGCTGGTTAAATCGTCAAGGTGTGACAGCGTCTTGACAGTCACTTGCAAAACAGAAACAACTGTATTTGTATAACATGGATTTACGTATAGCACAGTCCTTAATGGTCGCATATCTTTGAATGCTCGGAATTTACGTATACGCACTTACTATGACGCCCGGTGCTGAATATATTACGTGAGCGTAAATTTGCGAAGGCTTTGTGAAACTGGCTCGAAACAACTGGAGATTTTCGTCCGGGTCTACCTCTATCCCCCCAAATGTGGATTTGATTGAGAATGCTGATATAATAATTATAAAAATAGTCCGAGAAAGACTTGCCAAAGTGCTTGTTGCTGTTTTATTGATTAAATTTGAAGGTGATAAGGGGAGATAAATCGCCAACAAAGTTTGGGAGAAGTTACTCATTTTTAAGGAGTGAATTCAAATTTTCCTAATTTGTTACCTGGCAGTTGCGTCAGCTCTACAACTATTCACTGTTGAAAGCACTGGCCAGTAGAGGTATCCACCAAAGTGTTGACGAAAGGGCGAAGATTTTATTTCCAGGGTTTAAAATGCGAGTTAAGCAAACGCGTTGTTTCAGGGGAGGTGACTCTTACTGGCAAATGTTGATATACATTATATTAATCTAACATAAAGTCTATAATAAAGTTGATTAGAACAGCTTACAGTAACGAACTTTTGAACTGGCGGTGCATATCCCATTCTTCATTGCATGGTGCAACTAACGCCATGGAATTAAAAGGGAAATATCTAAAAACAACAATGGCGAGGCACTCCGCGGATCTTAAATATTTGTGTCATTTTATGTTACATGTGACACGTCATATGATTTTACAGTGATATATATATTTTTGTATAAATGTAGAGAAAGGACATTTTGCTTGCCTCCACCGGGATTCAAACTCGGGCCTCTGGCTATAGCAGGGCCAGCCCTTTAACCGACTGAGCTACAGAGACTCACGGTATAGTACTAACGAATTTTTTTATCCTACTAAAGGCTGCCAATCTTTCTCTGCGGTAAGCACCGACACAGGGACACTGATATAGTGTTTTATTATCTAGATATTACCCACAAATGTGTTTGTTGTTTTGGGTTATTCTGATAATCACAGTGATATATATAAATATATCGTTTGTTCTACCGTGAGCCTCTGTGGCTCAGTCGGTTAGAGCGTTGGCCCTGCTAGCCAAAGACTCGAGACCGAATCCCGGTGGAGGCAGGCAAAATTGTCTTTCTCTACATTTATACAAAAATATATATTAAAGGCCCAATAATAGATTACCTTAATAACAATAACCATAACATTTCTTTACATCATGGCAAGAAGCCGTGATTTCTGTGAGGTTGAGGAATTTGACTAATGGACCGAATTGCCAGCAGAATCCCTTTAACCAGCACCAAGACAGATCTCGGGATATTTCTCCACACATAATAACACTTCCACCACCAAATCTCCCCACCTGTTGAACTCATTTCGGATAAAAGTTAGGGTACTTCACTTAAATGACGGCAGTGTATTCCAATTATAAACAGCGGCACTATCACATCAATAAAATGTGAAGTCACTTTCAGTGTTATATCTTTCGGACAGATAATATTCCTCCAGTGCAAATCGGGTTCCTAGTGCATCTATACTCTGAAAGCATGCACAAAGCGCTCGCTTTGAAAAGTGAAAGTGTACGAGCGTGATTGATTGATCGAATGATTGATTGATTGGTGTTAATACGCCGTGCTCGAGGTATTTGTTTATATGACGTCAGCGTAAACAAATGCACAAATATGACGTCACTTCCAGTGTTAGATATGTAGAAGGTTAATACTCCCCCAGTGCTAACTATGACATGCAGTATGAGTGATAATTGGAAACGTGCTGTCCTTAGCCAGAGGGCTATATAAAAGTAATGAACTAGTAGACAATGTATGAATGGAGAAACGAAACATGTGCAGTGATCGCATGACAAACGAATTTACAATTATGGATATTTGATATGTGATGATGGACCGCTGTCGAGCGTTTCAGTCCTGGGGATACAGTATTTTATCATATACCTATAGCGCAGACTCGCAGGATACAGAGCCATCGGATATTTATCCATATCTACATCCTCTGA
>JAVFBZ010053209.1:0-10161 GCA_032466195.1 Katharina tunicata
TCTATCCCAATAGCTTCCACCCTATTGTAAACTGTGAAAGGTCTATCCCAATAGCTTCCACCCTATTGTAAACTGTGGAAGGTCTATCCCAATAGCTTCCATCCTATTGTAAACTGTGAAAGGTCTATCCCTATAGCTTCCACCCTATTGTAAACTGTGAAAGGTCTATCCAAATAGCTTCCACCCTATTGTAACCTGCGAAAGGTCTATCCCAATAGCTTCCACCCTTTTGTAACCTGCGTAGGGTCTATCCCAATAGCTTCCACCCTATTGTAACCTGCGAAAGGTCTATCCCAAAAGCTTCCACCCTACTGTAATCTCTGAAAGGTCTATCCCAATAGCTTCCACCCTATTGTAACCTGTGAAAGGTTTATTCCTGGTTGCTTTTCACCTGAGTGTAGCCTCTGAAAGGTCTATCCCAATGGGTTTCACCCGATAAACCACCTCTGAAAGGTCTATCCAATGGATTTCACCACTCCCTGTGCAATGGGGTGGGTTTCTGTTTCATGTACTGCCATGTACCTAACAGTCCCTTATTGTACATGCCTAAAACACATCAAACCCACCTGGCTGAACTTGACGAAAACCTGGTTGGTTCTGACCTTGAGAAAGACCTCTCTGCTGTTGCTGAGCTTGACCTTTTAGGGGTTAACAAAGATCAAATGTTCAACGTAAACTTGGATGGACTTATGTTGTGAAGGTGATAGAATCTAGAAGGTATATAATGATAACAATCTTGCACTGGAGGGTTTCACTCAAAAGCAACCTCAGAAAGTTATGAGTTTCAAACGATTGTAACCTCTGAAAGGATTATCCCCATAGCTTCCACCCTATTGTAACCTCTGAAAGGTCTATCCCAATAGCTTCCACCCTATTGTGAACTGTGAAAGTTTTATTCCCCAATGGATTTCACCCACCCTGTGCAATGAGGCTTATGTTTTATGTATTGTCATGTACCTAGCAGAGTCCCTTACTGTACATGCCTAAAACACATCAAACCTGGTTGGTTTTCATTGTATTGTAACCTCTGAAAGGTCTATCCCAATAGCTTCCACCCTATTGTAACCTGTGAAAGGTTTATCCTGGTTGGTTTTCACCTGATTGTAACCTGTGAAAGGTCTATCCCAATAGCTTCCACCCTATTGTAACCTGTGAAAGGTTTATCCTGGTTGGTTTTCACCTGATTGTAACCTCTGAAAGGTCCATCCCAATGGATTTCACCACTCCCTGTGCAATGGGGTGGGTTTCTGTTTCATGTACTGCCATGTACTTAACAGTCCCTTATTGTACATGCCTAAAACACATCAAACCCACCTGGCTGAACTTGACGAAAACCTGGTTGGTTCTGACCTTGAGCAAGACCTCTTTGCTGTTGCTGAACTTGACCTTTTAGGGGTTAACAAAGATCAAATGTTCAACGTAAATTTGGATGGACTTATTTTGTGAAGGTGGTAGAATCTAGAATGTATTATAACGAGAACAATCGTGCACTGGATGGTGACATATAGAACGTTCTGAACAGCAGTATGTGAATGGTTTTCAATCTTCTCCAGAGACTCAACACCCAAAATGAGTACGGTGATGATAGGACAATGCGCAAACTGATTTGAGACGAAATGCTCGATCTTTTCAACAACGGATATCAAATAGGACGTTATCTTGACAATTGGCTCACCACATAACACAAAACAACAAAGGTAACATCCTGTTAGACACAATATCAGATGAAACACGCGAGATGACAGGAAACAACACAGGTCACGATCTTATTATCACAATTATATGAATGAACTCGAGTTTAGACAACCCAATCAAGCTGACAGACAACGGATGGACCAGAGTTACACTCAGCAGGACTGACCATACAGGTCACAGATAGAAGAGAAAGGGCTACACAAGTTTGTAGAATACTAACACAGACAGTGATAATATACATGCGTTCCCCACACCAGAGCCACTGAGAAGCAAAATTGAGGCCAATACAAACCTGAGTTTCTATATTGTTGGGGAACTTGTCGAGAGGGCCAGGGTTGCTGGGGGTCACGCCCTTTGGGGCATAAAAAAATCATAGCCTTTTAATTGTGGTGTAAATAATAGTATTAGTACATATGCGTTTAATTAAGACATAAACACAAAAATGGATGGAACTTTAACATGAAACCTAAATTGTTAATAACACAGATCTGGATCAGCTGATGTGAATTTCATAATCGGACTGGAAAAACATTCAAACATAGAAAATATATTTAGAAAACTGAATTATTAGTGAGGAATGAGAAAACACTGAAATGAAATTATTATGGAAAAGCAGTAGAAATATGAGGCTGAAAAGAAAGAATTAATACATGTATAATCAACTATTTAAAGAAAAGTTTTGAATCGAGCAATTAACTAATATCATTAAAATGCGTTGTTCTATAAAGTTGTTTAAATCTGCCCTGGTAATATATTTTTTGCAACAATTTAGCTCACATCCAGTGGCTCGAGAGAAAATCCAACACCTTAACTAACACCAGGAACAGTTAAACACAAATCAAGATTTGGCACATATTTCTTTAGAAATCTAGAATTTCTTCAAGACCCCCAATGCTAATGGAACACTATGACACTAACACTACCAATTTAACGAGACTTTACAATGTAAACTTCACACAAACTACCCACTATATTTAATATATATACTAATGTGTTCTAATAGTAAGCTTTCTGATATTATTGGGCGGTTCAAGCAGCCTGCATTTTTTTGTTAAAACAAAACATCGATAGCAAAGCCTTAGAAGATAAGGACACAAAAACAGTTGTTCCCCTTTCTTCCGGTCTCCATATATCTCAAATTTTACCACACCTTTGATAACAACTCTTAGATGTGTTCTCAACACTGTTAATCGTATATTTGAACAATACATGTAGTTGAGGACCTGAAGCAAGTACACTGCTAGGCTAGATAAACCAGTCAGACTAACCTGATGGGTTGAAAATTTGACCGTATCCTGGGGCAGGATTAGGGTTCCAGGAGGGCGATCGGGGTTGATTTTGTGGGGGTGGTGGTTGGTAGGCCGGTTGTTTCTGGGCAGGGGGGGCTGTGTACATCCCTTCAGAAGGAAAGTGCCAATTCAAAATTACAGAGTAGAGCAAAACTTTAAAACATTCATATTCGGATCTGTTTTAGACATTATTGTGGCTGTGTCGTTCATTGAGGGCATTATTTTCAAAACATTATTTTTACTGATTTTAAGAAATTAACTTATCAAATAATACAAATAAATAATTGACAGTCATTTTTCATGAAATCATCAATTAACTTAACCATTTAGTCAAAGTAATTCAATTTATTTATTTTTATATTTTTCCTTATAAGGAAATGCATTTCAAATTCACACAATCACCGCAAACCTTACTGAGTTAATAAAACCTATAATATGGCAAATGTTAAGCTAAATTCATATATAATGTGGATGCAGAGATAATATTACAACTTGCCGACAAGAACACCAAAGCAATGGATGTTTTTAGTGCCCAATGTTCCAGTCAGATTAGGAAGTTTGAATGATATGTTTGCAATAACGTACTATACTTGGATGTAGAGATATATCTTATTATGTCAGGAAGACTGTTTGGCCTGTAGCTATTAGTGTTCAAAGATACCCATGAGGTATCCAGTTCAGAAAACAAATTCTAAATATATATTTACTCGTTTCTTTTTCTCCAAAAATGCAAGATTTAGGTTTCAAGTTTTTTTTTTTCAATATGAAACGAAATAGATATATGTTCACAATAATTTCGAGTTTTCATTCCTATCTTTTTAAAGTGGCATTTAGAAGCTGGGTACATAACAAAAACAAGATGGATTTTTGCCTTGTGTGTATATTTAATATACCCAGAAGTTGGAAATCCATCTTAATCAAATTTTTGTTTTTGTGCCTTGTAATCATTTTCTGTCCTCAACGGCATTGTTGTAAATAAATTGCATTAATAAAATAGAAGAGAAATGGATATGTGTTTCACCAATACGTGAGCAAAATCAGAGTCTTTACTCAGGATAACATACTGATAGCATGCTGTTGTTATTTACTAAACTAGTCAGCAAAGAAAGCGATATTAATGCGTGAATAATAATTCCACTGCATAAACCTAATAACCTAGATAATGTTAATCGACATGCATTTTACATAAATGATAGTGTTCCATACATAAAAGCATTAAAAGCCTAATTATGTCTTTTGTTATAAGCCGGAGTCAATTTTAGCTATTGCAATAAAACTGATATGTACATTATAGACACAGGGCGGGTTACGTGACAGTACCTTAGCGCGACTTGTCTCAGGTCAGACTACAGCAGTGTCGATCCATCTCAAAGAGCGACATTGATACCTAATCTGACAGATATCTGAGAAATTGAGAGCTGATATGACGACACATACCGCACTATACTTACAATCTATCTATCATATATCTTTAATATTTCATTAAAAAAAATTTTCGTCTTTCGGAACATTTTGTCAAACTTCATGGGGTTACTAAGAATGTGAAGGTCGCTATTTAAAATAGTGCAGCGATAGTGACAACATTTATACTGTGAAGAAGGCTGTTTAATTTCCTTATTTTTATCCCACAGAACCTGTCAGTTGTGTAATATAAATGTCTCAACAAACAAAAAAATCCCAAGTCACAGTGAACCCAACGGTAACAGTATTAAAACGAAAACGGAATTATTTTTTTCATGTATTAATACCCAAAGGGAAAAACCCTGAACTTACAGAGTGCCAGTAGCACTTGTTTCTCTGTGTGTATAGATAATTAATAAAGCTGTTCAGATATGATATATATGCATGCTGGAATGGGGTTAAAATAGATGTAGGAGGGTAATGTAACCACACTGGGGGGAGTAACTCATACATTACCTGGCTGTTTATATCCTACAACAAAATCAAGTGCCCCAAATTGATAAAATATTTGTCATTTCATGGTGGAAATATCAGCTCTTGTGGTGATCTTATAATGATGAGGATGATGGGATAAATTGCTTAAGGTAATCTAACTTATGATAGCCGCATCTATATAATACATCTACTGGTCAGAAAACTGGGTAAAGGCCATGAGAACAAAATTACCCACTTTTCTGCAATGAGGCAATGGGGGAGGGGGGCATACCTGATCAGAATCGCAACTGATGGGCCCTACCTTTATAACACTGTAGAAGTATACCAATAATGTTAAATTGCACGATTTTTGTTTCCGTCTACTTTATGCGTCACATAATGTTTTAAATATTATAAACACTGAATACGTAACACTTATATGTTTTGTTAATATTATTATCCTTTTCATTCAGGACAGTACTTTGACAATAACCTTAAAAGCAGAAAGCCTGATAACTCCCGTTTGTCACAATTGATCAAATAAAGACAGAAACATGAGGACATTTGTACAGACGTACTCTACAGTTAATTTAAAAAACAAAAACATGAAATATTCCAACTAAATGAGACAAGTTCAGCCTGAACACCAAACACAAAACTATTTCTTACATGTTACCAAGCCTAATGTCAAACAGACTCAACTTAAAGTGACAAAAAAGATACATAAGCGAAAACGAAATTGAACAAAGAAAAGAGGAGGTATACAAAGTGTATGGTGATTTAGAAACAACCATTTACAAAGATTTACAGAAAAGAATGTTTAAAATAGATGACTGCAGTTGTAATTGGTTTTAAGGATGGCTCAATGATTCTTGTTTTACTGGGAAGGCGATGACTGATAAGTTTCTATACATGGCATGTGCATAATGATCAGATCAAGACTGGGGAGCAGGGGAGACAAATCCACAAGAGCTTCTAGTCTAAGTGAAAATGTGTCAAGGAAAATAACAAGTATGGACAATGGGCTATTTCTGAATGACTGTAGAGTTCACAATTTCGATTCCAGTAACTGTAATTCTGGCCAGTTAATAATAAAGGAACCAGCTCGTCCATGAAGGATTGTTGAAAGACTGCACTGAAGTAGCATTCAGAGGAATATGTCCAGTAAATTTGACGAAGATATGATAGGGAGATGGGGGATCTCACACAACACAATTGTCCACTCGACTGACCTTGCTGGCCAAAGCCAGGCTGAGCACCATAAACCTGTGGCTGGGGGAACTGTTGTTGCTTAAATTGGCCAGGGGCTTGTTGGGGGACCTGTTGCTGTTGGGAGTGCTGTCGCCGTTGGGGGACCTGTTGCTGTCGCTGTTGGGGGACCTGTTGTTGTCGCTGTTGGGGGACCTGTTGTTGTCGCTGTTGGGGGACCTGTTGCTGTTGGGCTTGAAGCTGCTGTTGCTCTTGCTGATCAATTCGTTGTTGTCTTAGCTCTTTCTGCTGTCTGCGTGTGGCAGACGGTGGTTGCCAGGTGTGTTGGGGAGCCTGAGGTTGTCCTTAACAGCAGATAAATTGTTTTCAGTAGGGTTATTTACCAACAAGCCACGAAGAACAAACCCTAATACATTCCAAGAATCTGAACACTGAATTGGGCAACCCAAAATGGAAACCTCTACCACTGCTAACAGGCTGAACAACAAACAGAAAACTCTTGTCAGTCTAACCACACAGAGCTATCACTTACTTATGCAGGCAGTTTGGTAAATAATCATGCATGCAAACACAAGGATTGTTTAAACAATATCAGTCAAGAACAGGGGATGGTTTCACATTTTTCAATGAGCGTGCCAGGTCACCCTCACATATGTTCTAATTTATTACTTCAACGGTCAATTTAATTTTTGCTTGGTGTCCATATAAGAACTATCCACTTATGAGATGGCTCTAAATAGCTGATGCTTTATAAGATTAACCCACAGAGAGAATCAGTCTGGATTCTTTAAAATCATCTGTAACTTTAGTCAAAGCTGAGTTGTTTGATTGTGCATACTAGATGTGAACATTTGTGAAAATTGTGACAGGAGTGCTAAAATTTGTCAAAAAAGAGGACAGTCAGACAATCAAGTTTTGAAATTTTGTGCTCGACATCATTCGCACATAATCACTTGGTATTCCATATTGTGCTCAAATTAAGTCAAGATATGTGTTAAGTCAAATTAAAGCACTCGGGCTTCATTAACTTGGTGGTATTCCAATACCGTTAAGTTATTACTTTTTCAAATATCTTTTGTTTTATGTACTCTGGCCAATGAAAATTATACTATTTATCTGTTTGTTTAATTGGGGTTTTATGCTGTATAAAAGGCAATTCACTCATAAGACCGCGTGACGTTGCATTATATATCATACTCAATAATCATATTGCTTTTGGGCCGTTGTGTTTAACTTTGTTATAAATAGATATCAAAGTCAATATAAGCTACAATTTGTTTCACAATGTGCATAAGTCCAAGTTACTATGCCCTTTGTATCAACAGTCTTTCCTCCATATCATGCTCAAATTCAGTAGGCTGTCAAGATATAGTTGCTTCAGGGACATACTGTTAGTTTTTAAACTACAGTGTAATTTTCTTTATTCATCTGGAGTTTGCACTGAAAGAATTCTCATTTCAAAGAAAAAACACAACATCAAAATGATTTTGAAGAACAAACCAAAAATAACTGGGTTAACAAGTTAAGATGAACAAAACCATTTTAAACGACTTCAAAGAAAAGCAGAATAAATGTTAATAAAAAGAGGGAAAATATGAAACAAAAGTGATGCGTAACTGAAAAGGAAACATTTGAATTGAAATAAAAATGGAGAATTAAATTAGTCAAAATTATAAAATAAATAAATATATAATCAGACATAGTACACTAAAAACATTTTGTTCTAATTAACTATAGGGATTTTTATTGGATCAAGAAGTCCAACTTATATCCTTAAGATACACCAAAATATAGATCTATTGTATCAAGATCACTTATTACATGTAGCTAGATCTATATCGAACAGGTTAACAAAGTATTCTGCTTTTAGACCTTTCAAAAAGACTATATGGAGACACCAACAAATAAAGATATATTGAAACTAACTCATATATATATATATATATATAATGTAAGCATCAAAGAACACTTTGTACTACAGAAATGTACACAGCAATATAGAGAAAAGAATCCTGAATAGAATGACATAATGAAGAAGTTCTTAATGTCGATGTATAGTGGAGAACAATGCCAGAGTGAATACATTAGATAAAAAGAATTCAAAGATAAGGCACAGAATGTACCATGTTTATTTGTAAAGATAATGGAATATACCTTTTGAATATATGGAAAATTAAGATTTCAACTGGGGTATATTCCAATAGTAACCAGCAACACTAACACAACCAACCGATGAGAAGTCAGTTTCAGTGTTAGCTCTGTTAGACCAATCATGTTCCTCCTGGGCTAAGCATGACTGCACGCATGTAAGTTAAAACATGCAGCACCTAGCCGAAGGGTGCTAGGAAACTAAAAATAGGTCATTCTAACACTGCCTTGGAAGAAATGTTGTGTTGATTTCAAATTAGATTACATTTAGAATTTAGCCAAAGGGATAAAACATTACAATAAACATGGTAACTTAAAGCTGATTCCATCATGCATTCATTGTAAAAAGGGAAGTAACTCTGGTAAATAGATTCCGTTGACAACCAGATTGCCAAAAGGGACAGTTAAGAAGAGTTCAGACCACATGCATGTATATTAACGGCTACATACCTCCCTGATAATAACCTGGAGTAAGACACACCAAATCATAAACTTATTATATTATTACAGTATATGATTCACTATATGACATATATGACCTTCTTAGCATCTGAATTGTGTTTAGATATGAAGCAAAAACAATACATGTATAATCAATGAAGCGAGACATACAGCTACAAAAATTGGTCGGATCATACTAATAGCATAACCACTAAAGCTACTCGAATGTCAGTAATGTCAATGTCACCTAACAAGCACCTACTCTGCAAATATATGATAAAGAGGGGTTTCAGCGGCGCGCATCTTAATTTATAATGGGGCATCGACAGAGTGGCGAGTTGGATTGCAAAGAACCAGAACTGTATTTAAATGTGATCCCTTGTCAAGCCATAGAGATTACAGTATATTTCTTATTCTATAAATACGATATAAATATAAATACATGTCACATTAAATTCTCCAGAAATTAAGAAGTGTATATTCTTCGTTTTAAAACTGAAATCTTCAGGCATCCATATTTAAATAGCATTATATTAGCTGCAAAAGTTTACATGTACCTGCAGAATCAAAATATATATTTTAAAACCAAATACTATTTTGGAATTCTTAAGACCAACTCTAATAAGATATACATTGTACTCGGGTGTCAAAACGTCCACCTGGCATGAGAGCTGGGTGAAGGTCTGTTTTATAACGTGTAATATGCTGTACACAGGATAGAGATAAACAAAAGCGTGAAATTTGACCGACATACATGTAGTATTGCAAAGAAACTGTTAACACTGATATTTTTGTTCGAAGCAAATAATGGATAACTTTCATTCTCAATCCAAATACCAGTACATTTATATTTTTGTTACACAGCAGCTATACTTACCAGTCCATCATTTTAATGGATAGAGTAATTGTTTTCAATTCTTTTCCAGGGGCAAGTTTCGGCTAGAGATAGGTATATCCCGATTATCCTCAAATAAACTCTTTTAAACTATCTTAAAAGTATATCACTATATCACATAATAAATGATCTACATCTAGCTTCCAAGCTTGCTGAACTTTTTCACAAACCAGAAATTAACCTAAAATCAATTCATGGAAGAATCACTGACGGATAAAGCTATCATTCCACAGAAACCCATGAAAAACCCCATTGTTCTAAAAATACATACTAGTAATAGTAAATACCATTATATTAATCATAAATACAAGAACATATTTCTAACCTCAATCCAAACATTTTGAATGAGAATGTACAATTAGGTATACACAAACATTCTGTGAGAAACAAATATATTTTTTATTTGGCACATTTCTTGAAAGAAATCAGCTGAACAAAATCTAAGCAGAATAACCAAGGTTAGTATCCAGTCATCAAGGGTTAGAAAAAAACCAACAGATTTCTATAAAGGTAGGATGTTTGAGATCTTCAAGTGGATTTTAGAAGTTGGAACACAGTTAATTAGAAACAGTATTCGTATGGATAACAAGTTGTATTTAATTAACTAGC
>JAVFBZ010053237.1:0-10159 GCA_032466195.1 Katharina tunicata
CTGAGACACATGGATCATTCAGCAAATCAAACCGCCCGCTGACGTTCAGAACAGTGATATCAATTGACCGGAAAGAACCAACTGCTTAATAGGATCATGATATGTTTATTAAGAACCTTTGCCAAATCAAGTTATTCTGCAAGAATTCTTCCAAATCAATAAATAGCCCGGCTTTGTTCATACGACCAATAATGAAAATTACATATAAAATACGGCAAATTTCAGAAGGTGATTTTAATCGATTGGGCTCTATTGCAAACTCAGCTGTACAGTTAAAGAGGATTAAAAATATGTGGGTTGTCCGGCTGATGTTCCATGAGGTCTTTCAAGTGGAATAATCAAACTAGGTCATTGTGAGATTTAGTGCCACTACTTACACACACAAGATTTGATCAGAATGTGAACACAATGATATCAGTAATAATATCCTACTTATGGGAAGTACTGGTGAGATATCTAAGAGCAATTGGCCGAAAATTATTTCGTCTGAAGTATGTCTAAGCTTAGAACATTTCGATTTGCACCAAGAAGGGAAGCATGCTGACTACTCCCATCTTAGCAATGATAGACAGTTACTCAATACCTCCTATTAGAGTGATGTTTAGGTTTTGATTTTGACAAACCTCTCACCGAATGAACAGACATTTAAGATCGATCTTGCCGTATTTAGACATCGATCTAACTACTTCTGGTTAATATCTGCGTTTCACGATCACGGTGAAGAAGGTATCGAAACAGAAATCTATACGGAAACGAAAGCGATTGATAAGTTTGACGATACATTCTTTATCCGTAAACCGTTCTAAACGTTAATATACTGATCATGTATTGCCCAGATAACAGTGACTGTAATTCGATGCTAACACGTAAAATAAAACTGATGCGCTGACTACCTGAACAGTATTTTGGTAAATCGAAGTGCTATTTATTAACGAATGTATTTATCCGTAGATAATACTTTAAGCGCATGGCGTTTTGATGATGCTCTAGAATGAGTGATCTATACCTAGATCATTCGGAGCATTACTATTTTAACCCAGCACAATAATGTAAATAGAGCATGTCGCACAATGCAGTTTGGCTACCATTAATATTGCTAGAGTGAGAAGATGAGATAACCCTCGAGACGCGAAGCTTGTATGTGTTATATTCTTTTTCTTATTTATAATAAAACTTCACATTTTGCCTGTTCATAGAAAATTGCATAATAGGCCAGTTCGGAACGGCATGAAGTACTTCGCCATGTGGATTAATTCGTTACATCAAATAACGTCATCCCTTTCTTGTGTGCTGAAATGAAGTGAGTAATTCTGCAACTTCATAATAATAATGCAGGCCCTTGACGCAATACTTTCTTAGTGTAATGACAAAAGTGTTTTTCAACCGCAGTGAAATGTACCTTTTATCAGTGAAGGAAACTGCATACGAATGAAGCAGGCTTACATTTCTGGTTGACCAAATGATGGACATAAGAATGCATCGTTATGAAAATCAGTACAAAACGCATACAAAAAAAATAAACAAGGTACATATCATTTCAGATTTTTTACTTAATCGCTATGCATTGTGCCCAGACAATTGGATGCATTTTTTAATAATAAATTGTGACAAGTTTGCTATATCTATTCGGTCAGTGTCCTATGCCTCAACAGTTACCCACATCACAGAAAAAAGTTAATCCGCGTAAAATATTTGCTACCAAATAAATGATATTTTTTATAAAAGAATGACAGTATATTCTGAATATGTGTAAAACAATCCCAGACATAAACAATGTGCGTAACACCCCTTCATATAACTTCTTATATGTCTGAAACTAGCTTAACAGAACTGACATATTCAGTCTAAAAAATATTTGACTTTGTATTCAGCCTGGTCGAGAAAGAGAGCTTAACAGCTACTTAGCTTACCAGCATTCGATTATCGGATTTAGAACTATTATATACGCTGTATTCTGCTAAGTGCAAACACAAACGAGTAGACATTTCATTCATTCGTACATTAACTATGTTGAAAATTTTGTAATGCATAATTTATTCTGATTTGATGTCGGTATAGACATGGTAGACACATATATAGAATTCCGCGCGATTTGAATAAACAAATAAATATATAAGTCACTGAGATTCCATAACTGCCCAGAAAAGATATACTAGCTCCCAAGGGCATCTGTTATGTTCTCTCTATTTAGGAAATATTTCCTCGGTAAAGTTTCAATAATGACAACGAATAATTTAATAACTAGATGAACTTTTACCTTCTTAATATTAATATAGAGTAAGTTATTTTGTCTTATCTTAATCAAAAGGGAAAATAAATTGTAAATAGAGTCAGACAGGAATGCTTAATATAAGTCATTTGGGCGGAGTTCCTTAGGCGTTTCGTCTCTAAAAGTAACTTAAGCTCTCCCAATTAGAGTTTTACAACAAATTCTGATTGCCTTGATTTTAACCAACTTAATAAACTAAAACAATTACTTTGAAATTAAAATTATTAAGTTGGAGTTCCTTAGGCGTTTCGTCTCTAAAAGTAACATAAGCTCTCCCAATTAGAGTTTTACAACAAATTCTGATTGCCTTGATTTTAACCAACTTAATAAACTAAAACAATTACTTTGAAATTAAAATTATTAAGTGGTTCAAAGCTAGTAATAGCCAGGAGGAATCAAGCAATAATTCGAATTGAGTGTAAGGAAGGCCGGCCATTTTTCCTCGTATGACTCAAGTAAATAGTGGATGGGGGCGGGGCTAATTAACGTTTGACTTGGTTTGGCGTCAGTACATCTTAGGATGGCTCAGTTATCACAGCTGATTGACACATCCACATAATTATATTCTGACAGAACATTGAGATTTTAGTTTTTGAGTTATTACAAAACTCTCCTTCAACTTACAAATTTTATGTTGGAATTATTGGAAATCCTCTAACTTATACTTCTTGAGAAAAATATCAATTTTTCATGAGATTCTGTGATAGTGCAAAATTCAGAACTTTTGAGTGCGTATGTTATATAATATATAATGGCATCCCCCTCTAAACAACAGCTTTAAGTGCTTACCTAAAGACAGCGCTTTACAAAAGATGTCGAGCAGACTAAAAATACATTATAAATGTATAGCAAACCATTGCTTCCTTGTTTTGTTCGTTTGGCAAACATTTTCTACGGGTCGTCAGAAGGATTTATGTTCTCAAACACAGAAGGTTTGCTGGCTGTTTATAAATTGAGTGATAGCTATTTTGGTTAAGCCAGCATTCGTGTATGATATATACAGACCAAGACAACACTGACTTAGTAAAGAAGGATTTCTTTAAATGTACAATTGGAAAAATCCTTGATTGAGTAGAGGATTGATTGATTGATTTAGGTTTTGCGCCGTACTTAAAGTTATAAATTTTTATGACGGCGTACCTGCTCAATGTGTGAAAGAAACCACTGTAAGCGATGCCGGCAACGTAGAATATGCCACAAGTAATTTACAGGACGAAAAACAGGCCAAGATATAAAAAATCAGCTCCCTGATGCCGCTTAGCTAAGAGAGCACCAGGGCATAGGAGGCTCTCACGCAACCACCGGCGATTGAGTAAAGAAGGATTAAGTTGAATTGTTTCACATTCGCAAGACGTCAGATCAGATTACATCTTAAATCACGAACATACCCAAAAAACAAGCATAAGAAATGTATTGATCTGCAATCTCATTATTTAAAAAGCCACAGGAAAAACCAAGGTGTCAAGTTTACAAACATCAGATCCGTTGAAAAAGTATATATTGCATGATTTGTTTATTATCAACACGTGATTTTTTTCAGACAGTCAGACAGACTATATAGACATACTGAGATTACAGGAAAAGCCATTTATTGATCTTGGCATTGATAGGTTTCCTCCATGAATATTTTATACGACTTTATTGAAACGTATATTTTGTCTAATGGACATAGGTTGTACTTTTCACCGGAGTTTATTCCTTAAGGCTATTTCGTAAGAAGTGTTCAATGGCTTATGAAATGCAGACATATAAGCAATGTAATATGGAATAAGAAAACAAGGGGTTCTTGTTGGTCAAAGTTTCTCCTTCTCTACATTAATCGACACTCATCTGCAGAGCGTGTGGTTGTACATGAAATAAATATTTCACAGCGACTCTCACACAACTTAGAATGTGTTGTTACTTTAGTGTTTTTGCTGTTTGATATATAATGTTCCTTCATTGCTCAGGCATGACAGTATGAATATAACCTGGAAACATTCTGCCCTTAGCCAGAGGGCTGAATTATAAAGATAAAATTCATCTTTCCAAAAAGTTCGATTTTCCGAAAAGTAAATATTAACCACCAGACTTATCTGCTTCGCACTCAGTATCGGATGTGTGTGTCCTTTACCTTATTTTACTGTAAAAGCACTGTACAATTTAAAGATAATTATGCCTAATGGAAGAATTTAAGAAAACTTCTTAAAAAGAGAAAAGATGCCCTGGAAGGAACAGTGGATATAATTTCAAAAGAACGTTTATAATCAATGTAATTATGACGAATATAAAAAATAAAATCGGTCCCTTTTCACCACAGTCAGAATCCATTGAATCAATTACTTACGAAACACACCCAATCAAATCAGGTTTGTATATGTGATAAGAACGAAGAAGCAAGCTGTTTGCTACAAGAAGACATAAGGCCATGAGCATAACAAATAATTAAAAAACATATTGATGAAGGATAGGCTCGTACCTTTCTCCAGATTGATAAAAAATACCAGCACTTTGTTGTTGTCGTAGTAATGTTTCCGCAGAAAAGTGTGCTGACAAATGAATCGTCTGAATTTTACTACCAACAAGTTTAACATTAAACAGAGACAAAGGTTTTCGTAGGGCCGATTCAATTTGAATTCTGTATAAGGCAGAAAAAAATAGATAAAATTGTAAAGCTGTACCATCTAATCACATATATCTTACTGGCTGCGAACAGCAAAGATGGATAACTCTTTCTAATGAACAACATGGTGGCCAATCAATACCTTAGCGTCCAAGACTCGACGGTAGGCAGAATAATTTGATTCTCCATTTTACAATGATACAATACCATGCCTATATACATTCCATACATTCAGGAAATTCTATTGGTAAACTAAAATCATCTCGAAAGAAGTGCATGAGTTAAACAAAAAGCCAAACAACAAATGGAAGACAAATTTAATTAATTTCGCGTTGAAAATAACTATCCAGCTACAAATTTAACTGAAAATATTATCCTCATATTAATTATTTTTACCTGGAGGCGTTGGAGTGAAACAGGTCGATTGCAATCCCGTGGATTATCAGGACACATGATGGTATTAGATAAACGGCGGTTCAATAGATACGAAATCAAATACACCTGGGGTGCAATTAAATCTTCCACACTTAATTGGCCACATAAATATCACTGAGGCCTTTCTCATGGATGTGCAGGAAAACGGAACAGATATGCAAAAATACGGATAACGTTCGTCATGTCAATTCAATAAAACATTTAGCCAAATAATGTACTCTTAATCTGCCTAGCAGATAATAAGTTGGCGGTGTAGTTCAAACAAGCCCTGTATGGAACACGTCAAAGCCTCGACGCCTGCTTATGTCATTAACGGTTAATCCGATTTTTAACCCGCCTGCTAATGTGGCAATTGTCTGTTAATGTCGCAATATGCAAGATTACGACCTTAGCATGAGTTATTGTAGATATTTAGCGACACAGAGTCTTCCTTTACTTTAAGACGTAATTATAAACTTTGAAACATACGTTCAGCACAAAGATAATGACCTGCCATCCTTGTTGTTGTCGTAGTCATTTTCCTCAAAAAAGTGCGTTGGCGAATAAATCGTCTGAATTTAACTACCAAACAATTTGAAAGTAAACAGAGAAACAAGTTGTTTTAGGGCCGATTCAATTTGAAGTATGTAATACGCAGAAAAACATAGATAAAATTGTGAAGCTGTACCATCTAATCACATATTAACTTACTCACTACGAACAGCAAAGAGGGATAACTCTTTCTAGGTGAACAACAATATGGCCAGTCAATTAGAGCCAAAGACTCGACGATAGGGAGAATGATTTGTTTCTCTATATTAGAATGATACAATACCATTTTGCCTATATACATCTAAATATACGTCAACCTGGGAATTCCCTCGGTAACCTATAATCATCTCGAGAGAAGTGCAAATTCGTTGTGTCAAAGATTTAACTAAAAGACAGACAACAAATGGAAGACACATTTATATAATTTCACGTTGAAAATATTATCCCGCTACAAATTGAACTGAAAATATTATCCTTATATTAATTATTTATATGTGCAGGCGTTGGAGCGAAACAGGTCGATTGCATTCCCCTCGTTTGTCAGGAAACATAATGGTATTATATGAAGCGCGGTTCAATGGATACGAAATCGAAAAGACCTGGGCTGTAATTAAATCTTCCACACAGAATTGTCCACAAAAAAATCACTAAGGCCTTTCTGATGGATGTGCAAGAAAAGGGATATGATATTAAAAAAAAAATACTGATAACGTTCATCATGCCAATCCCATAAAATATTTTGCCAAATAATCTGCCTTGGAGTCAATATGACGGCGGTGTAGCACAAACAAGCCCTGTAGAACCCGTTAATGTCATAACGCCTGCTGATGTCAATAACGGTTAATCCGAATTTTTAACGCGCCTTCTAATGTCGCAATTGTCTGCTAATGTCGCAATATTCAAGATTACGGTCTTAGCAGGGGAGATTGTAGATATTTTGCAACATTTTTGGGCGATATTAAACATAGCCCCTCCCTCGTTTAATGTCTTAATTTAAAAGTTTGAAACATACGGACACAAACATCTTACTGAACGTAACCAAAGGCTTTATTGGGGAACAAATATGTCTGTCTATCAGGTATATCGACTAATTTAAAAACCGAAACGCTATCATTTTCTAGATATAAATATCAGTTACATGTTATCGACAGATCTGAAAGTCGAATTGTTGTGTGGATAACATACAGAAATCTTAAGAAAAGGTAATAACAGTTGGATGGAGAAGAACATATGTGTCGATTATGTAGCACATACAAATATTTTTTTCACTCATTTCATTTATTCACCATAATGTGTTATTAATATTTTTGTTTTGATGGATATTTTATAGCTTAGGCGGGAATAAAGTTCATAGGAACTTGTTCCATTCCCTGTTTGATAAGAATTAAAAGTAAAAGGGTTGATATATCAAGGATTTACAATATGTATGAATTATGAGCACTAATATATAACTTATTTACAGAAAATACATCGATTTAACTGAAAATACGTTGACAAGACTCATAAAAAAGTAAATGATCTTTTAGTTTGGATTTAAAAAACGATAAGGAAATCAACGATTTGAATTCATCAGCAAGAATATTCCACTTCGAGGACTTAATTGGTAGCGTATAAGGAGAGAGGTTGGTCTTGTATTGTGGCCTGTGCAAGTTGTAGTTATGGGTTCTTGTCTGGTATTGATGTATGTCAGACCCGATCGAATGCTTTCGAAATGTCGAAAAACACACAGACGATTTCCTTGCCGTCATCCAGAGCCTTGATAATATCAAAATAAATGTCAATTAGATAGATGACGGTGGATTTACCGGAGAGGCTTGTCGAGAAAAGAGAAAAGGTTATTAAAAACAGCCTTTTGAAAAACTTTACTAAGGATACTTAGAAGCGGTAAGGGCCTATAGTTGGAGCACAAGTGCTTACTACCTTTTTTCGAAAATGGGGGTTGCGTTAGCAGTTTTCCAGCTATATGGTCTAATGTTCTTTTTCAGCGATAGATTACAAAAGTTGGTTAAAATAGGAGTAAGAATGTGTCTGCCTCTCTTAGCAAACGCGGACTCACGCCATCTGGACCAGTAGCTTTGGATATGTCGATATTCTTAAGAATATCGTACATCTTCTGGTCCAAAATAATAACATCAGTCAGATTGGAGTTAGTTTCGCATTCTAAAATGGGGAGATCCACAGAAGAATCGTCAACAACTTATATGTTTGCAAAGAATGTTGGCATTACTAACTGTGTCAAACTATTATGTCTCACCATCAGATGTAAGCAAAGGGGGGAGGGGAGTATTACTGTTGGAAATTTATTCTTTAAAGTCTTGTTTTGTTTGTCCTATTTGTTTATTAATCAAATTTCGTTGATTTTTATAAATAATAATATCCTTGATAGTTTTTAATTTTCGAGTATTTTTTAAACATTTTATCGCTGATACGCATTTCATTTTTAATACAAGGTGTTATTCATTTTTTGTCGTTTGGTTTAATAGTTACAATTTTGTTAGGAATGGAGCATCTAGCACATTCAGTGATATTGGTAGTGATTATATCACAGTTAAAACCAATGTCGTCATTTGATGCCGAACCCGGCCATACACAGTTAAGTAAATTATCGCAAAACAACTACCAATTGGCTTTGTCATAGTTCCAAACAAGTCGTGTATACGTTTTCTCTTTTGGAGCATTGGCACGGAACTGGATATAGGTCGGGCAGTGGTCACTACAGAAATTGGGAAGAATACCCAGAATTAAGTGTTATGTTATGTTGAGAGGAAATAATGGGATCAAGAAGGGTATTGGGAGCAGGTCGAGTGGCCTCAGTTATAGTCTGGGACATGCCATAGCCAGCAATAATATCCCTTAAATTGTGAAACGTTGGATTTAAAAGATCACGATTCGTGTCACCAACAATAACAATGTTACTGTTACTGAACTCGTCAAAAGCTGGTTCAATCTTATCAGACAAAATTGGCCTTTTGTCTATATTCGTATTCGGAGGTCGTTCAATGACACAAAGGATTGTTTTGGGTTTTGTATGGATTTCCAGCCAAATCATCTCAAGTTCGGGAGACTCATAGGCCTTTATGCTATTAGCTGCAATAAGAGTGGCTACAACAGCACATACTCCACCCCATGCCTGTTCCCTATCACGACGGAAAGGTTCCTGAAATCTAGGTAAAAGAATATCAGTGTTATTAACGTGTGTTGTGTTGAGTGGCTTTCTGTAATAGCAATTATATCGTAGTCTGACAGATGAGATTGGATTAGATCTACTTTATTTTTTAGCCCACAAACATTTAAGTGTACGATAGAAAAAGGATCTAAATTTATGGCCCAGGGTTCGTTTCCACATCCCCTGAAAGTATTAACAAATACATAATAAGAACAAATCACAAGATAATGCTAAACGTGGTTTCAGTGACACGCAAGAGAACAATTAAATATATTGTAAATATGTACATTAATAAACGAATGAAAGCTGGCATATTGGTAAAGAGGGGTGACCTGGTGACCACTTTATATATAGACAATTATGTAAATATATACAAATAGAAACCTGTCTATATATGTACACACATGCGCACGAAAGCAGTTCAATAAACACATATATGATTATACACATCGAAAATACATACACATGCATACAGACGCATACGTACACACAATTACACATGTAACCATGTACATATATACGCATGTATATATATTTTTGTCAAGAGTAATCACACTGGCACAGGGATATCGACTAATTAAAGCCGAGAATGTATATATAAATACATATATAAATACATACACACATACATATGTACATATACATACATTATTTAGAGAAGAGCTTGTGTACAATTTACGGCTTATGTAACTATACATAGAAATGCCTGCAAAATTTGCCCATATATGTATACATACGCATACATACATACATCCATACATGCATACAAAATATGTATGCATGCATGCGCGCGTACGTACGACGCATGCGTGCACGCGTACGTACGGACGCACGCACGCATGCGCACATGCATTGGACATACACATTTACATGTCAACATACATACAGGCGTATGAACAGATTAGGCTATTTGTTAGTGAGGTATTATTCAGTAGGTGTTGTCGAATCATATTTTACCTACAAGACCTCAAACTGTCCGATGTGAGATAGCTGTTTACGATCCCCATTCTCGGACAGGCGGTAAAAAATATTATCATCGTACGACCACGCAGCGAAAATCTTGCCTTCTTTCTTCTTCGTTAAGCGGCGTTTCCATTTGTACGGACACGGATGCGGAAACGGATACGGCTGCGGATAATTTTGCTTTGTTTGTCCA
>JAVFBZ010053246.1:0-10159 GCA_032466195.1 Katharina tunicata
TTGCATTCGTCAAAATCTGAATATTTCATGTCGCTTAACACGAATTTCCACAGAAATGCGCCACAACGTGTGTTAATATTTTTTCAGTGTAGTTGGCCATGTTGTTCCATTCCAGAAGCATTGAGAAACATAATAATCCATGGCCATTGTACACAAGAAACGATATTTTTAAAAAATTCAACACTTTCTTGTGACCTTTCACGTATGCGTTTCTTTTTTGACAGAGTATATATAGATGGGATTTAATGATAGACTGTATGATGCAGCTCTTCAAATTTCTCTCCTAATTAAGCATAACCTTATCGCTTGAGAATTAAAATACAAAGATAGATCAGCAAAATTATTAACCAATCATATTATTTTTTTGTTGTTGTATAAGACAGCACGTTGAGTAACATTCTTTACAGGTCTATAATTGGTTATAATGTTAAGGCGACTACCTATTTAAGTGGTATAGAAACCCTACCATATAATTATTTACTAAGTCTACATGTGCATCAACAAGATAACCATTACTTTCAAAACATTCAGAACACCTTTTTTAGAAACGGCTGTGTAATGACCTATACATCCAGACTAATTTCCATATTCTCATGCTGTTCCTGTTGAACTTTTCCTTTCAGAGTAGGTGTGATCCACAATGATGAGATCGTGGCGGAAATTGATACCTCGGCTGGGCCAGCTGCTTTTAATGAAGAAGGTCAGTGGTGACGTCATACACTTAAGTCTTGCTTTAATATTATTAAAATCTGTATTGATTATAGGCCCTGTAATAATGCAATAAGAGTTCGTAAAGTAATTTGTACAGGGAATCAATTCATTTTAATTGAACCGATAGCTTGGATTGAACAGTGACTTTTTTTAAGGGATGTATGTTTAATTAGTTCTGTCATGACTTGGGTCAAGTAGAACTTCTATGATTCATCTTGTTTAGTATTTAGTGGCTGGGCACACAACAAAAGCATGACTATAAGATTTTGCTTGACCCAGAAGTTGAAAATCCATCTTAGTCATGTTTTTGTTACTAGGATTTATTAGTTATTTGATTAGTGTTTAACCGACATCGTACTCAAGGGTATTTCACTTATATGATCCCGCAATATCCGCAGCCACCAGAAAACTACCCTTAGATACCTATAAGGTCGTAGGATTGGTATGACAAATGAGACTTACTAATATACATTTACTGTTCTAGTAATGTAGTTATTGATGTTTTGGTTTATTTTGACGAATCGAAAGATCCAGGATCAAACCTAACATTTTTCCCATTGTAACAGCGGCTTCGATGCATAGCCTAATCGGACAAATCCCATGCGCAGCTACGTACAAAAGCTGTATTTAAGGGCAGTTTTCCACTGGCCGCGTTTTTTTTTTTTTTTTTTTTGTTCGTGTGTTTTTTATCGGTTTTCTACCATACACCGGCAACTCAAAGTCGCCATTTAAGTGAAATGCCCTTGAATACCACGTTGTGTGTGAAGCTTATACATGTATACTCTTCAGCTATCTCTGTTATTTGTTTTTGTGAATATTAGTTATTGTTTAGCTTATTTTGCTTTATGTCATTATATAACAATTTTGAGTGTTTCATGAGGTATTGTTCTAACTTCTTGTCTATAAAAAATATTATTGTTCTAGTCAGAAAATATTATGTTAGTTTTAAAGTCATGGCGTAAAGCATTCTACTGAATGGGCACGCCAATAAACTTGAATAAGTAAGTGAGTAAGAATACCACGTTACACGCCAATACCACAAATAAATAAACTGTACAAAGCAGGGTTGGTAAAATGATTATTGTATGTGTAATGTAATATAGCTAATTGGGGTTATTTCTTTTACTATGCTGGTAGTATAAAAATGTTGAATGTTCTATTCTGGTATCTGTTTGCCACGCTCCCCATGCTGAAACCGATAATTTCCTGTTACATCCCTGTTCTAGTTATATTAAATTTCCACTCACGATAATGACCGCCTTTCTCCTCTTCTAGCTGACCGCTATCACGACCCAAACCCATCCCTCAACATCATCGTTGATAGATTGTGAATTATAAATCTTTGACGAAAATAAGTTGGATTCTAGCCCAATATCAACCCTTCCCCCATTCACCGCCATTTTTTTTGGCAATTTCCATGGGATTTTTTTTTTCGCTTTAGCAAACAGTATAAGGATTTTTTTTTCTGTTTGTTTTCATAACTCTATACATTTAAAGCTCAGAATTATATATTCGATTGCTTAAAAATCTCTTAGCGACACAAATATATTCTTGTTTTCACAGTGAAGTAAATAATTAAGAATTTCTCTATACCTAAACCCCTAGCCTATTGTAACATATTTGTGTTCTCGATCTTAACCACTCTTGATTGTTTGACTAATTTTGAAAAATCTGATTCGTGTTCTATCTATTTGAAGGTATGAGGTTTGCAAGAGAAAGCTGTTACCGACTCATGGCTCTCACTTCTTGTCAGATTATCCCAATTTATCTACATAAAATTATAGATACAATGGAAATGGTGAGTAGTTCAATGCAGGCTTGTCGCTCAATGAGCAAAAGTGGTATGAATTTTCAGAGCTCTTCTTTGTCAAGCGCCGGCGGTTGGCTGAAGCTTACTGGGCCCTGGTGCTCTTTGAGCTAAGGTGTGACATCACATGACCCAGATAACCTCAGTTACACCGAATCTTACGCTAACAACTCAAATTAAACGCAAATCCTTCTTTTATTTTGCAATGTCAGTCTTCTTTACAGCATACCAAACAATTGTGGTGCAAATAGTTATTCATTGTTACTTCGAAGTTGGCCTACTAATTGACTGTTTTTATATATTCAACTTTCAGGAAGAAAAAGAGAAAGCTGCGCAGCCATGGCAAGTCAGACAAGATTTATGGAGTGAAAGGCTGACAATTCTCAGGAGTTCTATATACAAACACAACCCAGTGTCCTTACAACTCGAGGTATAACAAAATCCTGCTACGTTTCATGATACAGTTATATTTCCGAACATATATTTTTTCCTCCTCTATCTTTCACTATTTATTTATTTTTAACAGGGAAATTAAAGTTAATGTCTATAAACACATTGTTCTTCATCATGAGGTCGATCCGTGACTCACTACCTTCTTCACTCGTGCATCGGATTTGGATTCGTTTGGTTGATTGTTAATACCGTATATTTCACACCGATCGATTTCACCTACATGTATGTATATGAGGTCGCGTATGAGGTTCGCGTATACCCTGTGAATTGAGATTACAACTAGACACGAAATAAACCCACTTCGCTACTCACAAGTTCCTTTTTTTATTTAGTGCACATGCTCGTTGTTTTTTTAACCTAAAGAATTGAAATGGAAATATTTTGTTTCAGGTACTGGCCCGTGAACTTGAGAAGACCGATATATTCAAGGAGAATTTCTTCCCATCCTTGTATGACATAGTGCTTGTGTCCAAAATAGCCAAATATAAGCAGAGTAGTGCTGTTGTGTTCTCCTTAGACCCACGTAAGTTGTTTACAAAACATGCTTCAATTCTTTATAGCACTATATATGTATAGCTTGCCCATTGGATGCATCCACGGATTCAGGGTAGCTTGGTCGGTTTTCAAAGGCAAATCCAAATTTACATTAGTTTTTACTTGCACTATCCTATAAGAAAAAAACTGTGAAATATTTACCAAGCTCAGAGTTTGCTCTTAAAGGCACTATTTTTTACCTCCATTATGAGTGCTGAAAATAAAACTTTAAAAAACAAATCTGTGTAGGAAATATGTATTTCAAAGGAGGTAAGCGAAAAATATGATTTGTGGGTAATTTGTTTTACCACTAACGCACATGCACCCTGAATGTTATGTGAATATATGTAAAACTTTCTTTTGTTTCTGGACACCAGCGTACTACTATTAAAAAAAATATAAGCCGCGTTGACGTACCACTTTATCAGTTTATAAATTTGTTTGGATGGAATTTTAAGAATTATCTCTTAAAGTTTAATATAGTTTAGTTATGTTATGGTGTACAAATTGTTTGACATAAATCCATATGCTATTATTTTCCCGTCCGCAGATACTGCCGTGTTGTTGTTGGTGCTACAAGGAACCATCGAAGTGAATTCGGAAAGTGGAAAGAAATCGAAGTTACAACCATCGTCAGATGGACAAGCACTATGTAATCAGCTTATTATACTTCTTTCTTTTTTGGGGGGAGTCGTACTCAAACAGTATAGGCCTTTCTTTCCCTTTCTATGTGGCCCTGTGCATGTTGTTTGATTGGTTCGTATACAATACAATCATACAGTCGGTGGAACCAGTGTAAGACAATTCACATTGGTACCTTACAGTTAATTATCAGTTATCTTTTTATTGTGTTGGTGCTTAACGTTGTGTTCCAGGGTATTTCACTTATATGGCGAGTTTAGCGTTTTCCGTGTATGGAGGAAAACTGCGAAGAAACATTGTACAAAACACCACACGACCTCTGCAGCTTCTGTATGGAAAGCTTTCCTTATATACACATGTACCTAAGGTCGACCGAGATATTCGAATCTTTAAAGGGTACAGTGTAGGGGACATAGCAGTCAAATGTTCTGCCAACGGAGCCAGGGCGCGATCCTAAGCCAATCAAATAGCCGGCTCGGTAAATCCAAGTGGTCACACGGCCTTATCGTCAAATCAGATGACCAGATAATTATAAATTAAAGTAATATTACGGTATTCAGATCGATGTATGCTTTTGTTTAATTGTTTGTAATATACCGCAATCTGGATGGGGGAAAGGATTGTTTGACGACTTTCGGTGGACCAGACGACTTGATTGTAATTCCATATTTTGACCCTATGTTACACAGGCTTATAAATGTGAACATTTGACAAAAATGTACACGATAGGGCGTACAGCCGTATTTAGCTGGTGTTAATCAACCCCACGGGCAACACTTCCTTGTCGTAGGAAGTGTGATTGAAGTTTTGTCCAAAAGGCGTTGGTTATATTTAGGTCACTTATGTCACAATAGTTTGCTTCGATTAGTGTTTTACCCATTACCGACAGGTGTTTCATTTGCTTGTATATGAGATGCACTAAACATATGATGGGCGAAACATCGAAACACGAAGACTCATGGGATACCAATTGTAAGATCAAGTGTTATTCTACTAAGAGATACAGGTTTAATCGGACTAGACTCTTAAGTAACTTCAAAATCACAATGTAAGCGGTTATACGTAATCTATGTAAACACCTGTACAGGTTTGCTTGAAAGCTTTAGCCCTGAGCAGATGTAACACAGATATGTGGTCGGCCAATAAGTTTACATTGGTACATAAATAAGTTTATATACTTTACAGTAAAGTGTGTAAAGTAACAACTCCGAAATCATATACGGAATTCATTGTGACTCAACAATTCGGTTTCATTCACTTGAAAACGATCTCTGGAATGAGATAGAAACGTTGTGTCCTATAAATTAAGAAGTTGCTGTCCACACAAAGTTATGTCGCAACCTAAATAGTAATGTTCTCCGGCGACCTTTTGTCTCACACATAAAGAGAAAAGTTGATGACAATAAATCGTTTTTTTATTTTATTAAATACCTGAGAAATGACCAGCCTATATACTCACGATATGTAATGTACATGTATATACTTTTCGTCCATCAAGTCGTGGTGCAAATCAGCCCCATTAGGGGCTGGAAAACGCCAACACATCTCTTCAAAAACAATGACCAGCCCAGTGAAACCGTCCTCATGATGGTTTGTTGAATAAAAAACGAATTCATTAATTTTGGAGTTGTCCCTATACTTTACTTCTCTTCTCAGCGGCAGTCATAATAGATACACAACTCTGGCTCAAACGCACTGACCCAAGAAAACTTCCATTTCTATGTAAAATGCTTGGTAAATTCGATAGCCGTACGTACGCTCCTAAGCAGCGGCTGTTGATACATTTCATCTACTACAGTCTAGTACAGACAACCCATTTTCCCCAGCACCTAAAAACAGAAACGTTGATGACAATTAAAAAAAATTAAATTAATAAAAATGACCAGCCCATGATTTAAGAAAGACACTTCTAATGTGGCATTGTGTTAATTCAAACTAATGCTAAACAAGATTTTTAGGCCACTGTACCTTTGCAATAAAACTGCAATATGTTTTAGCAGATATGGAGGTTAATATGTGATTGAAGTGAAACTCCTTTTAGCGTCTTGGAAATAGACTACCCCTGTGTAATTAATATTTTTATCTGGCTTGAGTACAGGGGTATCTAGTAATGGCGTGAATCAGTCTAAAAGGATAGAAAACGCCACTAATTCTACAACCAACCAAATAGTTTTGTTCTCATTTCTTACGTTTCAGACGATCCGTTATCTCGCACCGAAAGAGAAACGTTGACAACGGAAACCGAGTGTTTGATTATGAAGATCCAAAGATCACAAGCCCTTGGATTGGTTGGCAAAGATGTTAACAATTCATCGTGGTCGGCTGGGAAAAGATGTACCACCAATCAAAAAAGCAAAACAAGGCTACAGTGTGGACATTGATTGTGACTTGAATGCTATGTGTATGTAGTTCACCAGAAAATCGATTAACAGCATAAAGGCTTTAGCTTTGACCCACGTCTTTAAAAAAGCTATGCCCTTGTAATATACGTGCTTATCAGGAAATATCTAGGAAGGATTTGTAATAGTCTGTCTCACCATTATATATGGTGCGGAAATGAATGAAGATAACCGACCGGGCTGTGTGCATAAAAGAGCATTTTTTTTTTCAAGGTTGAGGCATAAAAGAACAATAAATAGTTCACATTAACAGAAAAATGAGTCGACTGTCTGCGATGTTTAACTTGACCTTAATTAATACATGTATAAGTTAGTGCTGTCATAATGAGTCAAGTTGAAAGTTGTCTTACTATATTGGCCCAATCCTTCTGCAGCTTATGCACTTTGTGAAAAATAAAAAAAATGTGTATATTAATGAAGTTACTAAATTAAAGATTAACTAACATTATAAAATGCTCAAGTATACATATTTAAAACAATAAAAATGCATGTAACAAGAGAACGAATACATGCATGTGGGTGTGCCGAGTTGAAATATGTCATTTTACAAAACATCTATGGTGTTTTCTTCTTTAAGAGGTATATAGAAGTCGAGACACTTAAAAAAACATATTAAAAAAACATATTATAGATATTCAACTTCTGGTATATTTTTGTCACAACGTTTCCGCCTAGATGCTAAGTAAACGGTCTTAGCATCTAGGCCGAAACGTTGCCGAGTTCGCTACTAATATCGAATGACCGCTTCTGTCATCTCCAATTTGAACAGCACGAATTTAAGTCTATATTGAAAAGAATAGTATTGGTGCTGTTATACTAAGCATATTTTAACCAAGGATAATTGGTGAAACACGTTTACTGTTCTGATAGACATGCATATATTCTACAAGATGCATGCGAACTTACGCCAGGTACGAAACAGTGAAGGCCAGCCACATACGGCACGGCATTTTCCAACTAAACACTTCACAGTTCTTGGGTTTTGTTGTTGTTGGCATTTAGAGTTGGAATACAGTTTTCATTGTAGATGAACGCAAATCAATCTATCAATCAAACGTTCAACCATTTGATTTCTGTAATTGTCGAATAAGTTCTTCAGTTACTGATCGTATTTTTGTCCTTATGTCTCCTAGACATAACCAATCAAGAAAACCGAAGAATAATTCAAGAAATGTGTAAATAAAAAATGCCCTTAACACACTGATGTTTATTCAAGACGTAACATTGTCTGTTAAAGGATGAAGAAACGAAAAAACAAAGTCATAGTCAAATAATAGACAATACCAAGTTGTTAGTAAAACTGCTATTATAATTTTTGTAGATTTGATCGTTTTCCACTGAAAGCCACATGAACTGAACTACTGTAAGTAAAATGGATGGTGGACATTTCATGCTACATTCAATAAATCACTGCAGAAACAGCTAGTTCACCATACATTTTACCTCAGTATAATTCAATTTAAGTGGCTTTCAATGAAAAAAGAGAAATCTTGCAAAAAATGTAATAACTGTTTTGTCCATAGCTCGGAAGGGTCTGTTATTTGACTTTTATTGTATTATTTTATTTTTTTCGTTAACTTCCCCTCGGATTAAACATTGAAAAAATAACAATTTAAAGGTTCTTTATTTACTATTTCATGTCACACATATACAGGGCAGGCGGGAGCATCCTGCGGTATCTGAGCTAAGGGGCATCAAGAATTCGATTTGTGAATTTTGTCCTGTAAATGTACCGTGATGTCTTCTGTCTTCTTTCTTTCCATTGGAGATATAATATATACAATGAAAAGTTAAACTAAATATTATCCAGAGCGGTCTCGAGAAATCCTTACATGTTTCATGCCTCCAGTTCTGAAGCCAGTAATTCTGTCGGCTAATCATTGTATTTGCCGTAAGCTAAGGGAATTGTAGAGCCTTTTATATATGTATAAGTTCTTGTTCCGTTTTATGGTGTCAAGCAAAACTAAACGTCAAAATTGAACTTTAAGTGATTTGATTGGATGATTGATTGATTGGTTGATTAATTGATTGGTTAATTTTATATATTTTTACAAAACAAATATACAAAAATTATTGTTTTGGTGATAATAAGACGTTCTGTTCAATAAATGGTGAAAATATTTACTTACTGTGTTTCGGTGATGTCGTTAGGCCAGACTCTGGTCTGGTGTTTGTGGCTCATAAAAATAAGGTGTTTTTAATTTAATTCTTTATTTATTTAACTAGGATTAGCCACAGCCATTAGAATAATTATAGATGTTAGAAAGCGAAATGGCTATAGCCTTGCTAGAAAGTTTTAACAAGGTGTTACTAATATTGTCGCTACCTGATGCCTTTCGTGTATTAAGTGACTTTAATAACTTTTCAACTTCAGAAGGACATGTTTCAACCAAACTGAACCTAGTCTGAGTTTGATAAGTAAATTCAGGTAAGACTGGTACATCCATGGGTGATTTAGATGATTGAGAAGCAAAATATTCACAAAAAGCATCAGTTTTACTATGAATATCAGTTATAATACTTTGATCCACATGTAGGGGTGGGATTTGGGGCTTTATTTTTGTGCCCAGAACAGATGTCATGAGTGACCAGTACTTCTTCGAGTCTAGGACAGGGTCAGCCAATTTTGCCTTAGTTCTTTCAACATAACGTTTGTGTTGACATATAGACACACTTAAAAAACATACATACAGTACGAATAGAGATATAAATATGTGTACATCTATATTGTGCGTGAAAGGTCCTTTAATGAGCTTTTGAATAAAAGAGCTGGTGTTCTTTCATATAATAATGACCGGGAGCTAATTGTTCCACTCACGAGCACTGCTTGTTCCTAATAATTATATATGTTTCTTGCACAACAATGAATTTTAAGCTTGAGACCATTAGTTCTAGTTGGGTAATTATGAGCATGAGATAGTCGACAGAAACAGTTTAGGAAATTAAGGTAAAGGAGGGTTCACATTAATTCGGAACAACAGTGACCAGAAAGACATAAAGTGTAAAAATAGTTATGCTCTTATGAAAATGTGTAGGATGGCCAGACCCGATTTTTGTCCCTGCTCTCGGACAGTAACTGACCCCTGTAATGTCCCCATTTTTTCACATAACTTAAAACAATTTGAGTCAAAGTGGTCAAATTTACTTCAGAATATAGGCTCGAAGTTGCAAACTTTGGTTTATCTTTTAACCAAGCAAGTCAATTCATAAAGCTTAGCAGCAGGCATGCTTTGAAAAGAACCGACGTGTAATATTGATCGTTTTAGATTTCATTAGACTAGCATGCATCATATAGTTATGACAGTATCGATACTTTTATTACAAGCTAGGTGATGAAAAACAAAACAGAAAAAAAAAAACATGTGCAATTTTAATTGTCCCTGTTTTTTTTTTTTTTATTCTTAGACTATGATATCTTTATTTTTAGGTCGTATTTTAATGATATAATAGACTTTAGAACAAGATATATCTGCGGTTTCATTTCCGAAACCTGGTAGGCTAACATTTGGTGTTTATTATATAAATGTATGCATATGTATTTTTGTCAAGAGTAATCACACTGGCACAGGGATATCGACTAATTAAAGCCGAGAAATTATCTCATATTCTAGAT
>JAVFBZ010053257.1:0-10159 GCA_032466195.1 Katharina tunicata
ATATTCATGCTGTCATACTTAGCACTGGAGAAACATTATCTTTCCAACAGCAAAAACACTAAAGTGACTACACATTTTATAGTTGTGTTAGTCGCCATCCTCTGCGGAATACAGCGCTGTCAATGCACGGCGTTAAACAATAATCAATCGCTAAACAATTGGTGGAGCATCTTCTTAGCCTTGTTGAGGCCTTGTTGCCTACCATTAAATGAATGACTTAACCAGAGTCCTTTCTATCGCAGGTTGCTGCTCGAGGGTTGGATATCAGTAACGTACGTCATGTCATTAACTTTGATCTACCAAGTGACATTGAGGAGTATGTACATCGTATAGGCAGAACTGGGCGTGTCGGAAATCTAGGTAAGATCATATGTACATCGTATAGGCAGAACTGGGCGTGTCGGAAATTTAGGCCAGATCAAAGGCTCGCTGTTGATAAGCTGAAAAATTTTGATGCGTTTTTGTTTTGTCAACAATTGTTGATTGCTTGTGTTGTCCTGTAAATGTACTGTATCGTTCTGCTGCCAGTATTGTTTAAGGTGGTTTCCTTCACCCATTTGCAGGCGCGCCATCATGTGAGTGAAATAACCTTAAGTACAGCGTAAAACCCTCATATAAAAAAAATAAAATAGAAGCTGTTCCTGGACGATAACTGCCAAACCAGTTGAAGTATCTTCATGAATTTTTTTTTTTTAACCAACATTGTTAACCTGTATATCTAATTGATCTTTTTGCTCAGGTCTTGCGACATCTTTCTTTAACGCCAAGAATAAGAACGTTGGGCGTGACTTGATGCAGCTGCTGGTTGAGGCCAAACAGGAAGTGCCCCCGTGGCTGGAGACAATAGCCTACGACACCAGTACTAGTACCACTAATCGACGCGGTGGGGCCAGAAGGTACACTTATTTTATAGGATATGAATTATTTACTAGCATTGTTCAATTTTTGGAGCTCTCTGCGCCATGTGGCATCGGGAAGCCGATTTGTTGTGTTGTTCAGTGATTGTATTTTGTAAAGTTAAATATACCATATTAAGACATTAAATGCAAATGCCATGACTAGAAATGTGTAATATCTGGATGGATGTCAACTATTTTCATCTGGGCCAAACAAGAGGCTACAAACAATCCCATTTTTAAAAGAAATTACTTGTGGCATTTTTTCCAAAAATGTTGGCACCCTCGTGGTTAAGTAACACACCTGATGGTCAGTCCTATGTAAAATGCCTGATTATGGCCTAAAACATGAAGCTTATATATAAATACATGGATTATTGTGTCATAAAACATCAAGCTAATATATAACTACATGGATTATTGTGTGTCATAAAACATCAAGCTAATATATAACTACATGGATTATTGTGTGTTTGTAGATTTGGTGGATCTGGGTTTGGAGCAAGAGATTATCGCCAGAACAGCCGAGGCGGCGGAGGAATGAAACATGGCGGTATGACTCAGCCCTACGGTTCTGTACCTTACAACAGCTTTAACCAGTACCCCAACTACGGCGGCTCCTACGGTGGGAACTACAGCCAGCAACCCGTTGACTGGTTTGGAAACTAAAGATCCACCTAATGGGGCCTCAGAAATTTCATTAACTTAGTTTTATTTGAAGCTAGGTAAACTGGAGTATTTCTGAAACAGGTCAAATTGGGTTCTGCTTGAGAATCCACTAAACAATGTGGATTATATTTTACTTAACCCAGCCTGTTATCCAGGCATTTGTGTTCTTTCAAGTTACTATTATCTTATTCAGCCACCATGTAATGTAATTTCACAATTTATTTTTTTGTTCTAGCTTGATATGGCGTATGCTTTTTAAAGTGTGCAGGGTAACATTCCTGTAGAACCAGACTCTAATAACACGGGGAAATTCTAGAAAACATTAACTGGTTGGAAATTAGTTTTCCACATTTTTGTATGAACTGTCCATAATTGTCAGATTCTTGTGACAGTTCAACTTCCTGTTAGGAAAACCAGCATTCTGTGATCAATAATATGCGTATATATATATAATGTTGGCTAACATGCACACACATATATCCTTATAATTTTGTTTTTGTTGTGGAAAGAGCAAACTATAATATTTTGTGACATTTATGCACCTTTATGAAAGTGTAGACATCAGTATTTTATGTGGCTGACCTTTGACACTTTAATATGTAACCAAAATGAAGGCGCTCTCTTTAAGCTTTCATGGTCTTCAATATTTAACATGTAACATATTTGATAACCCTGAAAACTAACATTGGACAGTTGAATAAGATATATTCAATGCTAGTAGCTTTTGTGCAAAAGAAATGTTTTATTCTGGAATTTTTACTATACTTTTTGTGGTAATTTTTACCATTTGTTGATATTGCATTTTGAACATGACCTTTTTTTTTTTGTTGATGTTTAGGTCATCCATAAGTACAAATTTATGCACAAGAGTATCATCAATTGACCAGCTTACTGCTGTAGAGTTTTAAGGAATCTCCCTAAATATTATTTTTCTACCTTTTTTATGACCCGATTGCTGTTAGGAGATATCTGACTCTTCGGGATTGTGTGTGTGCGTGTCACAAATGTGAATGTCTTATTGCATTATTCGAAACAATTTCATGTGCCAAAGATACTTACTAACCAAGCACAGGACTTCAGAGGCAGCAGTAATTGGGGGGAATAGTCTGCCACATGAGTCACATGACATTGGGGATTTTTATCATGTGACCGTTGGCCTTATTTGACCTACATTTAGGGTCAACCAGATATTCATAAGCGGTCGAATCACTGCTGCTTCACACTGTGGCTGGTGAGTGAAATGGTTTATTATATGTATCCTCATGATATCCATGAAAGTTTCTATATAAGTGCAATTGGAAATATTCTCCTTTTTTTTTGGCAAATAAGTCTTAATTTTGTAGGTCAACAAAAAATAATTTTATCATTTTTTGTCGCATACATAAACCATAAAATCAATTTCTGCAAGAATTTCCCCCATTTTTAGATGAAATTATTATTTACTGTAAAACTGAAATGAGCTGAAACTAACTCTTTATCTGGTTCTACAATGTTTCCCTGTAATGGCCACGTTCGCTGTAATCGTTGTGTATTTTATTACTATATTACACTTTGTTCTTAGTCATGTGCAATGCCGTCCTTTTGAGAGCTAGCTAAACACCATCAAATGTGTACCTGTGGTGACAAAAAAAAAAAATAAGAGTGACCTCCAACTCTTCAATGTTGGAGTATAACAAGGTGTACTTCCAAGCTTCCTGTGAAAGATAGTCACTATTTGTCAAGTCCTTGTAAAGCTTACTTGAAGTATTTGGAGGTGAAGTTTTTGTGCTATAATCTTCACATTGTGCATGTTTTTACATATATTGAAATATATAGGTGTTTGTATCTAGATGTGAACTAAATGTTTCTAGATGTGAACTTAATGTTTCTAGATGTGAACTAAATGTTTCTAGCTCTTGGGAAGATTCTTAAAAACATCAGCTCTGTGTTTGAGCCGTAACCATGGTGAGTGAAATGCCATGGCTCATTATTGACGTTAATCAATGTGGACTTGCTGTTTTGTGATAATCCAAGTCATTCCCTAAATAGCCAATCAGATTCGGTATTAAGGGATCCAAAGACTGGTGTCGACCAATCCAATTGTTCTTGTTTAGATCAATTATTACGTATATTATGATTATAAACTCTGATTCCTTTTGGGGTTTTAATTGAAATGACCCTTTTTATCAAAAGGGTTATTTCCAACACGAAATTTAGATTTTTGAGCATATCGTTAAAGTTTCTAATTAGATATATATCGATATTGGGCCAAAGAAACAAACAGTCTGTAATCCGGGTTTGTCAGAGGCAAGCTTTATAGCTTAATATAACTTCATATTTATCACATTTTTTATTTGTCTGAAACATTTATCTAAATATTGATAGCCCCGTTTTCTTTTATTGGAAACCTCTTTGTTTAAAGAGGCCTTTTTGTTAAAGCATCTAGAATTCTAGACACGCTTTTTAAGGAATCATATCTTGTTAAAACTTTCAGTTTGTTTTATTTTTTACCAACTGGGTAAGATGTTAAATTGCGACGTGAATTTCACTATTAAGTTATAGTATCCACATGTCTTCATGCAATGTGTGAAGACCTGTGTTGTGTCCATTTTGGGTAGGCAGAGAGACCCAATTACTGTGAGCTGATCTCAGTATTCTGTACTGTTAGGCGCTCTGATCTGACACAGCATGGCGGACCTGCCGGGGGGGGGCCCATGCTGTGAACATTTTCAAATGAACAATCAATTTTAACATTCCATGCGGTGGTGTTTTGTCATGTGGAGGTGCTGTGGCATCGAGCACATGTCGCCATCGCGGACGGAGAAATAAAATGTCTCATAGTATACATGATACATTAATAAAGAATTTAGCACCCGCCTTTTTAAACCTCATTCCGATATGCCCTTAACATCCATGTTCCACCGTTCATACCGTCACATCAACTATTGCTTTTATTTTGATTACGAGAGAATAGTGTGTAAGGAGGATGTGTTGAGTGGGAACGGCCTCTGGCTGTTAACTGCCTTCCCTTAGGACTCTACTCTCGTCTCCCATATGTGTCATTCATAGCCTTATTAAATCATTACAACTGAACAACTTTGTCTCCATTCATCTCACCATTCCATATGAGAAGATTTTAGTTTTCAAAGAGAAAGCAGTTTTCAGCTTCAGGGGCTACTTTGAGTCTATGGAAAAAAAGATCTGCATAACAAAAATGTTAGTTAGAATCTATATTTTTACATTTTATAAATCATTCATCAAACAAAAAATTTAAACGGTGCTGAGTTAGATAAATGTATATAGAAAGGACTGGGCCCATTTTTAACCCATGACATTGTTATATGATTGTATGGGTCAGAAGTAATGTAGTTATATGCTAGCAGGCATATTGATAACAAATAAATTAGTATTTATATGGGGGCGGGGGGTTAGTTTGGATGACTGACTGTTGACCATTTAAACCAAAGACTTGTACGACTGAAATATTTTATTTTTATTGGGTTTAGTAAGGCCTGCTGCGGAATGGGGTTTTTACAGGGTGCCATTTATTACAATGTGAATGCGTCGCTGATATTAGTTTGTGGTATAGAATCTACTTGATCTTTTCACAGCTGAAGTGGAGTCTAATATTATTATTTGGGGGCGTGACCAAAAATTTTTCTTTTTTATTTACTGTTATTTTGACAGAAGATATACCCTCCATATTGGAGTTGTCTGTCCGTCTGTTTATAAGACAATATGAAGGAAAACCCTAGTCAACCTAAATCACTCTGATCTCTTTGACTAGCAAGGGTGTCTCTGCAGACTCACTAATGGGATCCGTGTATTTATTTCAATCTCCGCAATACTCCAGTCTAATAATTTATTTTTGTCAAAGGTATTGTGATATTTATGCAAAAGTCTTATTTCTAATCTCAGATTGTGGATAATTTTATACCGATTAAATTCAGTGAACATCATGATAACATAACGACACGTTAACAAGGGAAAAGAAGTCCATAGGCAAATCTCACAAGACTGGGGGAGAGTTGGTGTTTTTTTTATATATACTGGACGGCATTTTTTAACCAACCAATGTTTTTTTTTTTTCATATTGACTGTTTAACTGTAGCCGTGTCTGGCCTCACTTTGAAGGATGGATGGAGATTATCGAGATTTCGCCATCCTTCGTTGCTAGATGACTTAGAAAATTAATCGAAAAGTGGTTGTTTCATTTTGGAAAATAAAGCATTTAATTGCGACTGATTTGTGTTGTTGAATTTTTTTATACAGTAAAAGAAGAGTAAGACAACGCAAGTCCATCTCTCCATACAAAGAGTTTTTTATTAAGAGTAAATCGACATTACAACCACTGACTGAGGAGTATCTATAACCCAAAAAAACCCAGGTACACAATTTGTAGGCACCAATCCGATGACAGTAATTGTCAATAATAAAAATTGCTTGGCGTTTTTTAATGTATGTCCAAAAACAGGACCGAACATTTACTTCGGATTGTTATGGATCTTATCTTGTCAAATTTCATTACCCAAACTTCTCGATTTGATAACATGACGCTGTATTGATCTTATTCAAGTTGCATATCAGGTTGGCTGAATGTAATTTTAACAGGGGAGTTGACTCGAACCGTGTTCACTTTATTCATGGAAGGGTGCCACTCTACATTCTGTTTATAGATACTTGGTCTGCCAAGGGTTGTAATGTACATCAGAATATAACTGTTGGTCAGCCAAGATGTTAACCACTAGTATCTTCAGGGTGGGTGGTCGAATGGGAGTCTCTGGTGTCCTGGTGCTCTCTGAGCTAAGGGGCATCAGGAAGCTGATTTGTTGTGATGTCTGGTGGCGTCTTATGTTGCTGGTGCCTGTTAGGGTGGTTTCCTTCACCCATTTCTGTGGCACATCGTCCTATAAGTGAAATAACCTAAACTTTGGTGTTTAACCCCAATCAATCTTTGTACAAGGAAAAAGTTTAAGAGGGGCATGCAGTTACTTGGGTTTCGAGCAAACAATTGCTGATTTTCAAGCAAACAATTGCTGATTTTGTTTTCAAGCATCTGGCCGATCCTCCATCCCACACATTGTAACCTGAACATGGAATGCACAATGATATATAATATGATGAATGGTATTCCAGTCCTCTAAAGTCTCTGCAATAAAATGGCCGCCATTACACCCTTTAATTATACTGTGATTGTTGTTACGTAAATTACCTTAAGTACTGTGAAAACCCACAATCAAGTTGCTCGATCCATCGCTGTTATTTAAAAACCGATTTACTATAAATTTGGAATTTAACTGACTGCTGACAACAGGGTGGTGCATTCCACTAAATTTCAGACAATATGGTTGATGTTTTCATACAATATGCACCCGTTTTCTGAACCCTTACATTTACATCAAATTTACTGTAAGCATTTCAATGAACCATACAAATGTGAAGAATGTCTCTTGTCCATCGAACTAATAAGAACATTCAGCAAACATCGTTTCTTTGGGCCGATGCCGACTGGAGTTTCCACCTTGGAGGTCAACACATCAGCTAGGCTATAACAGGACAAGGAATGAACACCAACTTAGAGGGTTGTTTTCTTTACACACCACCTGTGATTGATCGAAGCTGATTATTTCCGGCCTTGTCTGGTTTCCGTGACCCACTGAGCTGGCATGTTGTCTTAAGTGAAATTACCATAAGTATGACATTAAACCTCCAACACAACTGAACTCTTTACCACAATTTGTCGCAAATGCCTCGGTGATTAAATACAACTCAATGTTCTGTCAAAATGGGCTTTTTATTTTAAATAATTTTATATACATTTAAAAAAGGTACATAAATAAAATGGAGGGATAACTTGACGCTCTTAAAAAATGTGTCGGTTAAAAAGAATGCTGTCCACTTCAATGGTCCAAAATCTTGAAGAAATATTCCACCTGAAAAATGAGAAGTAATTTGTGATATATGCAACATTATCTTGTCTGCAAATTACTTTTAACAGCAAAGATTAAGAATAATTGTTGCGTGTTATAAATATTTTATGGATTTTTTGTTACGGTGCTTAATTAGTTCTGTGGCTACATTCCCTGAGCACTCTCCGTCTTTGTGGATCAACCAGGCAGGCAAAATTTTCTTTCTCGGCATTTATACAAAAATATATAAATATTTTACTGGACGTGTCATACCCTTGCTTTGCGGAATTAATTTCAAGTTATTGAGGGGGATTTTCGAATTTCGGCGCCATCTTTCTACTTTTCCTATAGAATTACCGTTTAAATGTTACTAATGTGTAAAGTGGACAGTTTGTGCATTAACTAAAACAATTACTGTGAAATGAATATTATTAAATTGATTCAAGGCTAGTAATAGCCAGGAGAAATCATGCAATAATTCGAATTCAGCATTAGGAAGGCCGGCCATTTTTCCTCGTATGCCTCAAGTAAAGCTTTTGATCTCGCCGGGTTCATGACCTTATATGGATAAGTTAAGATTTTGCATAGCGGAAGGGGGGCAGGGCTAATTAACGTTTGACTTGAAGTAGCGTTGGTGGCTCAGTTATGACACATCCACATTATAATATTCTGACAGAAAATTCAGTTTTTAGTTTTTTAGTTATTATAAATCTCTCCTTCAACCTACAAATTTTATGTTGGAATTAGTGGAAAGCCTCTAACTTGTACTTCTTGAGAAAAATATAAATTTTTCCTGACATTCTGTGATAACGCAAAATTCAGAGCTTTTGAGTGCATATGTTACTTTAACTTAGTATTGTATTGGTCTAAATGAGGTTATTTCACACCGTGCCATTCGACCCCAAAGGAGAAAGAAACAAGCACTTTGCAAAACTGAAAGTGCCCTGCATTGTTCAGCCACAACAGACAATACAAAGATTAGCTCCCAAATTTTTATTTATTTTGACCGTTATGGTATTTACCTCTAAAAGTCCATCTTCTGGCAGGTCTGTGCAGTGGACGGCATTCCTGATCTTGTCTTTACCAAACAGTGCTCTCAATGTACGGGGGCGCAGGTGACGGGCAATGTCCTGAAAATTTACCAAACACATATTTATTATTAAGAAGCTGCAGATGTGAACATAATTTTTGAGTTTGTTGTCGCATGTCAACGGCAGTGTCTTCTTATAATTAGAGGATTTAACGAATGCTGGAAATATCAGATTAAGAACACAGCTAATCTATTGCTGTTTAACTGCTTGACTTATATGACAGACACACAGACGAGTTCCAAAAGTAAGTACATTGTAGCCACACAATACACAACCAAATTATGTCAATTCATTTTAATTATAAGATATGTTGGAAAAAAAAAAAGGTTCCTCGCAAAATAGCAGACTGAACTTGAGAAATGGGGAATAGATAACTCTTGAACAACAAATTTTTGTGTCATATGCAGGAGTTTGAGATAAATTTGTGACTTTTTGTGACATAATTATGTTATGTTCGTTTAAAACTTTAACAATTTATCCAGGGTCTTACAGGGTCGGCGGGTCCAGCCATTTCTCGGAATGTTTTTGGTGCATTCTGGGATCGAATCTCGAGGGCTATGCATGGCCCCTGGGTCAGTTCCTTCACCATGGCGTAATACTCCTGTACCACGCCTTTATAAACCTCGTAAAATTCCTCCGCGTTTGCCTGCTCCATATTGACCATCTGCATGGCGGAGATTTCAAACCCTGCTTCCACTACAGCACTGATAATTTTCCCAGCATTCCCTGAATAAAAGAATGGAAACAACTGTTGTTATTTAATGGGTTAACCCTTACAAAATAGTGTTTATATGGAATAGTCTTCCATCAGTTATTTTCTCATAATTTGTATGCTTATGATTTTAAACAATACCTAAATTTGTCTGAAATTTTAAATTAAAATAACAGTATGCCCTCTAAATCTATGAAGGAGACCATTCTAGTATTTGATATTATCCACCAAGACAAGACAACCAAATCCAGTTTCTGTGCCCTAAAATCAGCAGTTGGTGGTTGTGTGTATAAACTTCCAACCATTGTTATATGACATCCCATCACAATGTAGTTATTTTTTACAGTAATCATCAACCCTTAAAATCTGCTCTATTGAAAAAAAATAGAACACTCGCCCAGTGGCACCGAACTAGTGAATATACATGAACTCAAAACATACCGTTATCAGACAGTAGGTATGTGCTGAGGACTTGCTTGATTGGGGTTTTACACAGTACTTAATGTTTTTTCACTTATATGACGACCTGCCATTACAATGGATGAAGGAAACCACCCCAAGCATCATCTAGATGCATTGAATAGAAGACACCACAATACACTTAGAAGACCAAAAATGGGACACCTGGCTTGCCCCTTAGCTCAGAAAGCACCAGGGCATAGGAGGCTCCCAGGGTCCCACCCGCCATGTGCTAGCTCAGAGAGCACCATGGCACAGGAGGCTCACAGGGTCCCACCCAATCACCCGCCATGTGCTAGCTCAGAGAGCACCATGGCACAGGAGGCTCACAGGGTCCCACCCAACCACCCACAATGTGCTAGCTCAGAGAGCACCATGGGACAGGAGGCTCCCAGGGTCCCACCAAACCAACCGCCATGTGCTAGCTCAGAGAGCACCATGGCA
>JAVFBZ010053290.1:0-11304 GCA_032466195.1 Katharina tunicata
AAAAGTGGAATTGACTCAATAAGTGCAAGGAAGAATTGCAAATACTTCAAATATAGTTTAGAAATGTCAATACCATTTATCCTAAAACGAATAATACATTATGATCATGTAAACTGGAGCTTTTGTATCATTTAATTTTATAAACATTAAACTTATCAGTCTATCTATCATGTTATATTATGCCGTTGCACAACAGAGTTGAATAGGGGACATAGTGCTCAATATGTTAGCCTGTACATCCATGACATATGTCATATTTAGGCTAGAAAATATCATTCGGCCTTCAATAAATTGCATTTATGGTTATATTCGTTTATATACAGCTAGCGAGAGTCTCAGGTTCGAATACCAGCCTGAGTGGAGGCAGACAGTTGTCACGATACAAACCTTTGTAAAAGTGATTGACGGACAGTGTTCAAATTTTTCCAATGACCAGCATTTCCATTTAATAAATCCGCCATCGTTTGTTTTCAAACAACGATTTTCATCCAATCAAACGCAGGCGAACGCGCTTTTCCGGGAGTGGTGTTGTTGGTCATGTGACGTTAAATGTTTACGTCACCAAAAATGGCAGACCAACCGAGCAAACAGGACATAACTGCAATCTTTAAGAGATTGAGGTCTGCTCCCAATAATAAAGTAAGTAGTTTTGGTTTAAATAGGGCGACGAATCGTGTCTTATACCAGACCTTGAATTACCAACAATACATGAGTCTAGTTGTAGTCTGTGGGTTTCCATCTGTTTCGCAAACGGTGTAGTCAGTCGCCACGATGGACCTGTTTGCCTGGCTGGCTGGCTAAAGTTACCGGCTCTTGTCGCGTCAAAATAAACATGATACCATAAACTTGCTTTTGTATCTGATTTCTCTCGCTTATATCATTATTCAAATTCGTTGAATGAATTTGAACATGGTACATAAATACTTAACAGGCAATAACAGGAATAATCATACAAAAAGATAAAAAGTACATCGATGTTGTCAACAGAATTTTATGGAAATGTTATGGCGATTTTATTTGATAGTTCTGTATATAATTTAGTTTACACATTAAACTCTGGTCTATTGTTAATGATGTTTACCATATATAAACAAGAAGATAGCCAGCCTTGTTGTGTCAACTCCTCCAAAATACCCATATATTTTTTAAATGTAGAGAAAGAAAACTTTATATATATTATTAAAACTAATAACTTTGTAATTGTTTGAAGGGTCTATTTGATAAGTAACATCGCTGACATTTTTGCTTAAAACTGTAGCAATTTGTAACATGTATGCAGCTTTCAAAATGATTTTGTTTCATATTTTTAGCAATGCTTTGATTGTGCCAGTAGCAATCCGACATGGGCCAGTATCACATATGGAGTGTTTCTGTGTATCGATTGTTCAGCTGTCCATCGCTCCCTGGGTGTTCATGTCACATTTATTCGGTCAACACAACTAGACACAAGCTGGACTTGGTTACAGCTCAGAGCTATGCAAGTTGGTGGAAATGCTAATGCAGTAAGTCATGTATTCCTTATTTCATCTGGTATCCATTGATTCAACAATTTATTTTATTCCAGACCTCTGTGACACAAGAACTAAATGAACAGAAAGAAAAATCCATTTTGCGATTCTTAGAAAAGCCATGAAGTTTGAGACAAACTGTCATGTTCAAACAAAATATTCACTTTACCTGCTTAATGGTTTCAAGTGACGTAAAGCAAAAGAATAGTGCGACTACAGTTGATATCACTTGCTTAAGGGTGTGAAGTTTATTAAAACAAACCTTTGTGTTTTGGTTATTCTAGATCCTAGTTACTTGACCAACATAAATTAATAGTGGTTTGTTTCGGCCAACCCAATCATCACCATGTGGACATCATAAATCAGTTTATTTATTAAACACTTTGATAAAAAGCACTGTTTACCAAAGGATTTGTAAGATTTCCCATGGCATGTTTAAACATAACTATCTTGTCAAAGTTCAAACTACTGCTTTTGCTTTCATTGAGTTTTAAATTAACCAATAATGAAAGTGTTATGCCAAGATTTTTCCAGTCAGACTATATGTTGCAGCAGATTGAATTTATCAGCTTGCTTGGAGTTACTCTGTAACTCAAAACCAGTGGGGCTTCTAATAGTCAGTGGCAGCCCAATTTTGTAACTGTTCTGTGATTTATTAGAGGTAATATTGTGATGCACAGTCCTTATGGCGTATCTTATTTTTCAGACTGCATTTTTCCGCCAACATGGCTGCTCAACAACAGACTCACAGCAGAAGTATCACAGTAGGGCTGCTAACATGTATAGAGAGAAACTGCACACTTTGGCAAACCAGGCAATGCGTTTGCACGGCACTCAGGTAAGATGGGGTTTATGGTGGAGATTCTGTTTGATTACTTTAAAGCCATTCTTTATTTGAACACTTTGCATTGCATACAATCCATGCATGAATTAAATCTGGTAAGTTTCAAGGTGTCATTTATTTCATCGAAAAATAATTGTTCGGTGTCCAAAAATGTGTTAATGGACTGGTGTAGCATGATTCAATTATTATTATTTTCTATTTTTTTTCTCAATATTTTGACATTGAAGCACATGATTATGGACGAATAGTGTAGAGCTTGGTTAAGAATTTGATCTCAGTGCACAGAAACTATGTTAAATAAATGTGGTACATGTATATGATGTACCTGAATTTATCTTTTTAGTCCCTGATTGTGGTACCAAAGCTTAAAAATACAGAATATACATTTTTGTCAAGATTAATCAAACTGGCACAGAATATATAGATGTACATGTAATTAGTATGTATTTTGTATTTTTTACTGTTTCCAAACAGTTTTTCCAAGGCAAAGATGGCAAAACCACTGGTCAGGTTAGCCATTTGATACGCTCACCTATATCTGGTGCATGTTTACTGGGTGCTAATGCTTCTAGTAGCTTACACCTGTAACACAAACACTATCATCACATCTCATTTTATTTCTTATATATATATATTTTTTTTTTTTCAAATTTATCTAATAGAATAAAGTTTCAGTATCAATTATAACACATGTGCCTCCCTCTGGCGGTGGACATTACAGGTTGGTTTTTACGAGGTTTCTTCCCGGTTTTCCAACATACACCATTAAATGCAAGTTAAATGCTCTTGAGTATGACGTGTAACACTACTCAAATTATATAATTAATTGTGATGCATATATAGCTATAGTTTAAACCACTTTGACAGTTTACCAGCAGGTGGTTGGATGTGGTTGGGCTGGCTGACTAAGGGGCACAGGATGCCGATTTGTTAAGTAAATGTTTTGTCCTGTCTTACATGTTGTCAGTGTGGCTGTGTCATTAACGGTGGTTTCCTTCACTGGTTGGGCTGGCACGCCGTCATATAAGTGAAATAACCTTGAGTACTTCTTAAAACCTCAATCAAACAAACACACAAAGACAGTTTATTATATTCAGGCTGTCATCTGAACTGGAGGAACTTTTTTATTGTTTTTGTAGCAGAGCCTGGAACTTAGTATTTTACTGTTGTCGTATATTGTCAAGAATACCATCGTCATGAAAACCAATAAAGCAGTCAATCATTTTTTCAAGTTAAATAGCGAAATAGCCTTTTAGTTTATGGTTGTCTTCTATGTTAATTAACTGTGTCCAAGCTTCTTAACGCCACTCAAGGCTTCGTCTTTTTTCTCTTTTGATATCTAATCTTTGTCTCATTTCTATGGAGCTTATTTTCCTGTTATGACACTTTCCCTTCCAGGTTCAGAGCATATTTCAGTGCAGTTTTGCAGTGTGTTTAATTTGTCATGAAAATATAAACCTATTCTCTCTTTCCGTTTTATTATTTATTTACCAGGTTTCTGTTAGAGTTAAAAAAAGAGTCATATTGTCTTTCTTTGTAGTTTTACGTACACAACAAGTCTCAGATCATTAAGAACTCATTACACTCTAAAAGGAGGGAAACAAATATTTTAGAGCCTTTGCTCCATAATTCTAATTATAATTAATGAGTTGGACATATTACTGGTAAAGAGAAAATTTATCTTTCAGATCTTGCTTTTCTGTCCTCTTATTCAGCGATTTAAATTCATATTATTTGTCACTAATTTGGATATGGTCTATTATAGTATATAAAATATTTTACAATATCATTGTATTTCTAATCTTTGTCTCATGCCCATAAAGCAAATATCATTGTATGTTTTCAAATAGTAGAGTTTGAATAGTTTAAGCAATTAAAGAGTATTGAAAGAGAGAAAAAAAAATGAAAACTAAACTGTAAAACTGTGATTTCAATATGTTTTCAATAACCTTAAGTTGCAAAAAAAGAAAATAAGTTAATTTATTTTGATAGTGTTCCAACATACTTTTGAGATTTTTTACAGTAATATGTTATAGGCCCTTGGAAAAATAAACAGAACAATAAAATATAATGGCAAGCAATGGTTAAATAGGTTTTTATTCAAGCTTTTATATATTTTGAATGTTAACAACTTTGATTAACTTGTACCCTAATTCACCTAAAATTCCAACCATAAACAAAACTGCTTTAGAAGCTAAGTACTTTTGGACTAGTGTTTGGGAGTCAAATGGCAATCTGGAAGTTGGGGAGATTAAGGATTTTACAGCCAACATCAATGTGTTGTTTACATGATATAATACTTCCACAAACACTGATTTGTGGTTGAAATTATAGGTGATTTACAGTATTGTGATAATTATATAATTTACATTCCTCTACTGGGATCCGAACCCAGGACTCAGATTAAAAAAAATGTATATGTACATATATTTGAAATATTTCTTTCCAAAATCAATGTCATAGATTAGATGAGCTTTCAGTAAAATTGGAAATGTAAACTGAAAAAGTGTGATTTCTATTTGTTTAGAATGTAAGTTTAGTGTTTAGTTTTATTTGGATAGATTTTCTTTAAAACCCTTATCTAACAAACAAATCAATGTCTAAGTGGTCTATGTTTAAATAAATTATTTAAACATAGATCACTTAGACAATGATTTGGTTATAATGTAAATTGTATGTCCATTGTTCGTGTTGTATTGATTTTGTTTGTCAATTTTGTGCTCTATTACGCGTTTAACTCTCTTCATTGGGCACGTGAGAAATATTGAGTGGAGAATATGTCCTCAAACTTCATACATTTATGTACAACCTATTGATTAATAAAATCGTATTCAGTTGTTTAGTATTAACTTCTACTAAAAGCTTTTTAAATGGTTTATTTTTTTATAAACCTAATTGTCATGATATCACATGTGTTATCCATTATTTGGCCACCTTCTGTCAGTATTTCCCCAAGGCATTATTCCGTGCTTACATTTTTTTGCATAGATGACAATTAAATAACCTGGGTTGGTCTGGGAATTTTAGCATCATATATTTTTGTTGTAATTATTCATTAGTATTTGACACTATTGTTCGAAATAATCTGCCATACCTTGGGCCGAAGCTTTTCCATGTAACCTTATATTTTTTCAACAGGACACTGCCAATGCAGAAACAGATTGTACTATTTAATGCTCTGCTGACCATCTGCTCTTAACATAATAGCTAATAAGCACATTAAGGCTGACTTGAATATAATTTTGCCCAGTATATAAAATATATATAACTAACAAAATATCAATATTATAAAGCTTTTAATATGTGATTGTCTTGTGGTCCTCTGATTTATTAGACAAGTTTTTGGACAAATCTATATAATACAAAATAATCTTTATAATAATACAAAAAAGAGAATCTCTTCATGGTTGACAATTTGAGTGTTGTTATTTTGACAGGTGAATATTGATGCTATCATGCCTGAAAGTCCTCCTGCTGTTAAAGATGTAGATTTCTTCAAAGAGCACACAGATAATTCATTCCAATCTGAACTGATCAGTGAAACAGCCAGACTTGTTGTCTCAGATCCACAGCCTATTAAAAATGGAAGTCTGTCTAAACCAGAACCAGGTATAATCATTTGTTTCCTGTCTTTATGTGTTCTATGTAATACCTACAGTTTTAAGCACTTGTCTTCATTTTGTTCTAGCGGGTGGTTGGGTGGGAGCCTCCTGTGTCCTGGTGCTCTCTGAGCTAACGGACACAGGAAGCCGATTTGTAATGGTGTCCTGTTTTGTTTATGTTATGTAAATGTTTTGCATGTTGCCAGCTTTGTTTTACGGTGGTTTCCTTCACCATTAGGGCTGGCATGCTGTCATTTAAGTGAGATAACCTAGAGTACAACGTAAAACCCCAATTGAAAAACAGCAACAAATTTCTATGTAAAACGTTGTATGTTGTTGTTATTTCCTTGATGTGTTTTAATACATTGTGCAGGTAATTAGGTCTACATTATATCTGTTATTTTGGGATAACATTGCCCTATCATGATTAGATGACCCGGTCACGCTGGAGTTAGTGGAGTTATATATCAAGCACTGCATTTGACATAGAGAAAATCCTTTGATCACTGGTTTCATGTTCTTGTTGATTTCTTTTCTTTGATCCATAGTTGCAGACCCGAATGAAGGCCCCAGTGTTGAAGCTGCCCTCAGTGTATCCCCAACACAAGCAGTAGCTCAGGCAGAACCTAGAAAATCTACTATAGGTTCCAGGAAGCCAGCCGGTGCAAAGAAAGGGGTAAAATATTTCATGAACTAAATTAATTGTTAGTATAGTTTTCAAGTACAGCATATGTCATAATTACTTTGATGTAAGATGTGTCTTACCTTAAGTGTTCATTTTAACATAACTACATGTAAGGCATATGTGGAGGTTACTTCTGTAGTTTCATTCAATGCTTTTTAGAATTTGGCTAAAATCTCTTTGCTTAGATGTCCACAAATATTTCTTCATTTATTGTGGGTGGTTTGGTGAAGGCTTCTGAGCTGATGTCTGTCACCTATTGGGCATTAGAATCACCTAAAGCATAGTTTAAAACCCCCAATCCCCCACCACCAAAATGAAAATAAAAATACATTATATATAAATTAAAGTAAGCATAACAAGCAAAGAATTGTTGGCTAAAGAAATAGCTCTATGGAATCTTAAAAATATTTTTAAAAGTGGCTGCTTCCCATTTTTAAGAACAACATGAAAAATTAACTTTTTAAAAAGTTGGCTTATTGTTGATTTTTATAGAACGTCACACATGTCTTTTTTAAGAAATGTCTCCATGAACAAGTTTGCATTTCCGAGTAATGGAGTCAAGGTCCCTATAATCATATTTAGGAAAAGTTTGTCCCCACTCTAGCAATTTGTCCACTGAGCTGATTTTCATAAAACTTTCCACACATGTCTATCATGAAAATATTTTTAACACATTTGAAATACATGGTCATGGGGTTATGGTCAAGATCATTACAGCCATTTTTAGAATAATGTCTTCCCAGTTTAGGATTGTATGTAAGATGATAGGTCATATTGGGAGCGGATTTGTATCACTTGTCGTGCCTTTTTAATTGCTATCTTTATCCGGTTCTTTTGAGCAGAAAGGTTTGGGAGCTCAGAGAGTGAAGACTAATTTCTCAGAGATTGAATCCCGAGCACAACAGCAGGATAAAGATCGTGAAAGCATGGCTGCTGTTGAGATTGCTCAAATGGCAAAAACAAAAGAAGAGGAGGAAAAACAACAGTAAGATTCATTTTATTTTGATCCATACATATCTGGATTAGAATACCTAACATGTTATTGTTATTTTTGAAGTTTTCCGGTGGCTGCAGAAGCGTGGAGTGGTTTTTACAAGGTTTCTTCCTGGTTTTTCACTATACACCTGCAAAGCAAACTAATAGGTCATAGGTGAAATAGTCTTGAGTACGACATTAAACACCAATCATTCAAACAAACAAACAAAGAATGTTATTTTTGTAGACTATGTATTCCTGACCTCATGATGGATCGGCAGCGAGGTTCAGTGGGTAATGCCAGTTGATCCCATCGAATGTATTGCAAAGTTTCCTGGTTTTCTGCTATACTCTTGAATAAGATGTATTATACCAGAAGAATGATGGTCATGTAAAAAAAGCTAACAAAGCTACAGTTGGTTGATGTCAGTATATCGGAATCTCTTACTCCGTTTTTTGCCTTTGCTTTACTGGACACCTCAATTTCTTTCTCTATGCACTGCACTGGATCTACCAGTGTTAAATATATATTTTTATAGTTATTATGAACCACAGCTCGGTGTTTCATTTTTTTTACTGATCTATCAAGCCTTTATATCTAAATTGTGTATTTAATTTAGATTCCCATGACAGCTTTCACCAGAATGCTCTGCAATGCAATGCTTAATTCTGTCTTGATTAATTTACCTAACTGTTTTACTTTATGTCATATCTGCATTTGTATATGATAAGATATTATGGGATAATAAGTTCGGGCATAATTATCCATAATATCTTATCTTATTCTAAGTGTCGCGACTTCTATATGCCTCTAAAAGAAGATATTCTTCTTGTGCTGCTCTGCAGAGCTTCCATGAGATTGGCGTATAAAGATATGGGTGCGGAGAGGAAAAAGCAAGAAGAAAAATTAAAGGTCACTGATCCAAAGAAAGCTGCACAGATGGAAAGGCTGGGTATGGGCTTCACAGGATCTAGGTAACTTTACACCAAACAGCTTGTACACTTACAGCTTACTTTATCATGTGAGATAGAGATTGCAGGAGAAATTGTAACAGCCTATCTTTAATCTAAATGTCCTGCTGACACAATAACTAACTGTCTGAATGGGCTAAATGTGTCATTGAACACCAATCAATAAATCTATTAAAGTGGACCAACTTGACAATGTTGTGTCTTTTGAAAACCATAAAGTTATTGTACAACAAGAATGTATGTATCTTAGGAAGATCTTCAGCATTATATAATTGTACTCTTTCAGCTTAATGAATGGCACATATGTTGTGCTGTAACACTTATGTTGTGGGAACGCTCCGTTTAAGTCTATTAAAAAGTAAAAATGGCATCTTTTATATGCACAATCAGGAAAAGTTCCCATAAACTCTGACATCTCCTGTTCTTGGGAGTGAACGTTATTTGACAATGTTTCTGGATCAATATAGGATAATTGTGTTTAACTGGAGGTACAGAGTCATTTATCTTACCTCATTTAACTTAACTCTAAACCATTTCTTAACATGTAATAAACTTCCTTTTACCTTTAACAGAGACATCAGCCATTCGGCTATCAGTGATATGCAGACAATAGAACAGACCACACCCAGTGGGCGGGAATCTAGCCGCTATGACAACTCATATAAAGAAAGACAATCTTCCAGGAACCGAGATTTTTTTGAAGATGAATTTGAAATTATTGGCGGTTTTAGCTCTGGACCTCCAAGGTATTGCTACTTTATAATGAGTTACATGATAATCAATTTTAATATTAAGTTTTAATGTTCTTGCTTAAAAGAAACCATTGTTATCATGGTGTCCTCTATGTCATCTTGTGTCTGACCGATATTAGTCAACATTTTTACCACAAAAATTGCAAGAATTATGATAAGAATTGGGTTCTCTTTGATTTGAACACTCCAAGAATATTGTTAAGAGAAAACCAGAAAGCGCTGTCCTGATTTATGTTGGAGTGGGGAGCCAACTTTAGGGATCATTTAGTTGTTGTTGATGAAACTCTCTGACTAAAGACATTGGAGCACTAACGTTTTTGATGAAAAAAATGACTATTTTTCCAGGTACAATGATGGTCCCTTCAGTAGTACAAATCGCCGCGATGATTACAGTAGCTGGGGGAGTAAATCCTCCTCATCCTGGGATACAGACAGATTTGACAATAAACAATCATCCCACTCCGAGTCACTTACCAGCAAAGACGAAGACAGGTAAGGGTATCTTGTCACTGATGCTGGAACTTCTTTCCCAAAGTGGACAACTTAAAATCATGGTTTTATAAAATGACGTCATGCTTATCTCAGACTTAAGATCTTGTAATCCTTGCTAGAAAAGCTTCTAATGCTGCCCTCAAACCTCATGTTCTCTGTGATATACGACTGGGCCAGATATTTTATTTGGTGTCCTGTGGTGTTTTTTGTGTTACCTGTGTCGTTTTTTGTAGTTTCCTTTGCCCATGGGTTTGGCAGTCGTATGAGTGAAATAACCTTGAGTACCACGTAAAAGTAACCCAAATCAAATAAATCATAATATTTTCATGAGCATCAGTGAATTCTTAGGTATGTAGCCTTGACAATTATTAACAACATAAGGTATTGTTTCAGTGTTTATCAATATGATATAAACAATGTATTATATATCAACATGCTGCATGGAATGCTTGTGATTTTGCTTTATTTGTAACATTTGTCAAAAAAACTGCATGACATGGATTGTACATATGAACATGCACTGATCAACAAATTTACAGCACCCCGTCACTTTGTTATTATACCATCACTTTGTTATCAAACCATCACCGTGTTATCAAACCATCACCTTATTATCAACCCATCACCTTGTTATCAAACCATCACCTTGTTATCTAACTATCACCTTGTTATCAACCCATCACCTTGTTATCAAACCATCACCTTGTTATCAATCCATCACCTTGTTATCAATCCATCACTTTGTTATCAACCCATCACCTTGTTATCAACCCATCACCTTGTTATCAACCCATCACTTTGTTATCAACCCATCACCTTGTTATCAACCCATCACCTTGTTATCTAACCATGACCTTGTTATCTAACCCATCACCTTGTTATCTAACCCATCACCTTGTTATCTAACCCATCACCTTGTTATCTAACCCATCACTTTGTTATCAACCCATCACTTTGTTATCAACCCATCACCTTGTTATCAAACCATCACCTTGTTATCTAACCATCACCTTGTTATCAGGAATTCTACCTACCGATCACAGCACCCATGGCTTTCTTTTCATAATTTCTACCAATTCACAGCAACCCATCACCTTGTTATCAAACCACCACCTTGTTATATATACATCACCTTGTTATCAAGATTTCTCCAATTCACCGAAACTCATCACCTTGTTATCACAGTATCTTAAATTCACATCAAGATTTCTCAAAATGACAGTAACTCATCACCTTGTTATCATGTTTCATAGCAACCCATCACCTTGTTATCATGATTTCATAGCAAACCATCACCTTGTTATCATGATTTCATAGCAACCCATCACCTTGTTATCATGATTTCATAGCAACCCATCACCTTGTTATCATGATTTCATATCAACCCTTCACTTTGCTATCATGACCTATGTTTTCTACATCCCCACCACATAATACATTGTATTTCATTAATTTTAAATAACCTTCTTCTTAG
>JAVFBZ010053290.1:11404-27624 GCA_032466195.1 Katharina tunicata
TATCATGACCTATGTTTTCTACATCCCCACCACATAATACATTGTATTTCATTAATTTTAAATAACCTTCTTCTTAGCCCAGAAGATGAGAATGCTACTGAAGTCGATGTAGATGAGTATGTTAATAGTCACATGATCAGTTGGTCAGGGGTCACAGGGGTTAGAGTTCACAATATAGATTACCAAAGTACAGAGGTTATTTTGGGTATTAGTTTTGTTGGAGGTCGATCCTCTATTACCAGATTTATGTTCTTTTGGATAGAACCGTAATATCCTGTTTAGCATAAACATAGAATTTAACTGGTCCTGTTGAAATGGTGATGGGGTCCATGGAATGGTTCTGCCATTAATTGGGAGTAATCATCTGCAACTAATGTTTTATGTCTTTATCTCTCTTTCTGCAGTTAAAAGCTTAATTTTTAACAACCCATATGGCCATATCGATTCTTTGAACACATTAATACACCTATTATGGGTTAATGCAAACTAGAGTAAAGGGCATAAGCACTTCTTTATTTTAGAGTAGAATAGCAGCGTTAAAATTGGTTTCTTGTAAATGTAGTACAGGTTGCAGTGACTCCAGCCTGTCCTACTGTCCCACTAATATTTGCACCCTTACACAATACCAGCACACATTTAAATTAGCTGTGTGATTCACTCAATAGACTTTATTGGAGTTCACTTTTATTAATTGAAGTAACCTAAGGTATGGTGTAAAGGCTTCAAACTTACACCAAAAAACACGACCCATTTTTAAACACCCTCATATCTTCTGGTTTTTATCTTCTAAAATTGTGAACTGTAAACACACTGTCCAAAGTGGTTCCTTCAGCAATACCATTCAGTCAGTCAATCAATCTTCAGTATGGTATTAAACACCAATCAATATAAAAACCAGGTAGCTACATGTATCTGTCTATTTTGAATAGGTCACAGATAGACTTTAATACATTTTGTGCCCTTGATTTCTTTGGTTATTGTTTAAGTTATTGTTTTTGTTGAACTTGTAACTGGTGTCTTGGTTATGTTATGTTTTTGTTTTAGATTTTGATGTATACCATGTATTAGATAAAACTTACACCCAATCTTACATCCATACGCATTTTGGCAATCTACATGATAAACAGCTTATTTTAATGAACTGCTTACACACTAAGATCATTGCATCATTTTAAGTTGAAACCAAAATACAAAAAAACAACAACAACAAAACTGAAGAAATAATAATAAACGACAAAATTAATTATTTACATTATACAGTCTTTATATTGTTTTGTTTGTATTTATAATATGTGACAAAATGACATGTTGTTCTGAGCGGACAAGGTTACAAAAGGCCTTAGTTCAATTCAATTACTTGCAGTACATCTCGGATGACAACAATTGGTATTTGCCTTTTTTCATTTCAGACAAGGAAGGAGCAGAAAGACTTACACGGAAGGACCTTCCACGGATGAAGCTCAGAAAAAGTTTGGAAATGCTAAAGCAATCTCTTCAAATGCATACTTTGGTAACAATGATATGGATGTAAGTAGCACTTTCTAGTCCATGCTTATTTTGATACTAATCAATTCTTGTCAATGCTTCGGGTTGATAAACAGTGTATTTTATGTGTTGTGACTGTACATATTTGAAGAAACTGTATCAGAAATTTATCGTACATCAGCACAATTCATTCATCTTTGACAAATATGGGCCAGTGTATACTGAAAAGTTCCAAAAAATTCAATCTCTGTAAGATTGAATATTCTGTGTGTGACAAAGCATTTAATAGATGCCTTGAAAGTTTCTAAACAGGGAAAAACATTGTTTACATATTGTAAGCAATTGATATTCAAATAAAACATACTATAAGGTTAAGCAAGCAGAGTACAAAAAATGTATTTGTAGTCACATCTTTCCTTTTGAACATCCGACATTCTCAGACACAACAAGGATAACTTTTTTATGAACATCAGTTTCTGTAAACCGTATTGTGTTTGTAGGCATAGACGAGCTGGTGTCTATCGCATTATTCTTTTTGTGTATAAGACAGAGTATCTACAATAATGCTATGCGTTTGTTTCCTTTGGACAGTTTGAAACGAAACAAACCCTAACTAAATTTGAGGGCAGTTCAGGTATATCGAGCGCTGACTTCTTTGGTAATGGTGACCAGCGGCGACGAACCCCAGATTATGGCGGCGGCGGTGGTCCCGATTTAACTGAAATAAAAGAAGGGGTGAAACAGGGCGTGACTAAAGTGGCTGGGAAGCTGTCGAGTCTGGCTAATGGCATGATGAACTCTCTACAGGTATCATCGTCTTAGCACAAGGCCTGCTCTCCCTTTAGTTAATAGTTACATGTTAGTGGACACATAGCTCCCCTTCCTTATAGCATGCACTAACCTCCTGCCTGGTTAGATCTTGACACTTGGGCAGATTTCACGGACTGATTCCTAACAAATTTAGTTTAAATGAAACAGGTATATTTTGACTGCACACTATTGTTCAATACTGTGAATCCCTGACAATAATATTAAGTTTGAAAGTCAAAAATTTCTTCGTGAAATCTGCCCTTTATATGCCGGAAATGAAATGGCTTTCAAATTTAAATTTTTTTTAGTTTGTTTAGTTAACTGTAATATTTTCAGCAAGTAAATTGTTATACTAGAATATAAAGTAAATAAAATAAAAATATAGAACACTAATAAAAGATGCTAATAGATAATAACAGAGACATCACGCATAATCTAAACTTTTATCTGTCTTCAAGATTAGAATTTTTTTATAAGACTTGTACTATATGATTAATTTATTTGAATCTACATTTTGCCCTAATCAATATCTTTTTTGGATTTGAATTAATTAATGGAATGGACGGGAAGAGTGTTTGTCTTGGTACACTGTACCTGATGTTGCTCTCGCCCTGTAATACACTTAAGTACTGGCAACATGGTCAAAGACCTGTTCAAACGATCAATAAATTAAAAAAATTAATATTTATAATAAAAAAAGAATGAAATTCAGATGTCATTAAGGGGAAAGACAACCAATTGTCAAGCAAAACTTATTATTCCCTGCATAATTTGGAAAGACATTAGGCCATGTCACATTTGGATGGAGAAAGCATAACTGTTAATAATTTAAGAAACCATAAGTGACTTACATGTAATTGGTCACAGCTCTGGCAAATCTGTTATTGTTGCTCGAAAAATATAATAACAAGATATGCAACAATAAAATAGATATACATTTATGGTATTAAATCTCAGTTAAGGGCTTGTTCCATCAGTTATAGAGATTATGTAGTAAAACAGTAGTATACTATATTATTTGAGAATTATTAAGTTGCAGTTGAAAATCTGTAAATAAATTATCATTCATTTGTACACTTTTTACTTTTAATTACAGCGAAAATGAAATTAGATAAGAATATTCCTTGGTAAGAAATATTAGTATCTTTGGGAGTCTGGAAAAAAGCTGTTCTTGTCTAAATTGCTTAATGTGTGAAAAGCCTTGTTTTAAGTTTATTGATGTTTGTTAATTCGTTTTCATTTATTGTCTGCTTGATTATCTACCATAATGGCAAACTTTCCAGTTTATATTAATATACACATGTCGATCACATTCCTTAATATACCATGGGAATGTTACATTCTCACACCACACCTCTTCTAATTCTAATCCGTAAGTACTCACCTGTATTGCTTACACTTAAATTGTGATTTAACTATGCTAATGATATGATTAAACAGTACAGATTTAACAAAGGGAGATACATGTACAAGATATTACATCAGCACTATACTTTGTTACACAAGCATGGTCCAGTATTCTTGCTATTGTAGTATGACACATGTAGCTGCTAAGTGGACTTTGTTTTCTAGTTTGTGGCCAATGTATTGAAAGTGATTTCTTTCCCATTTGGCTTACAGGGCGTCCTGTAACTGTGAGTGTAATAACCTTGCATTATATGAATACAATAACCTTAAGTAAACCCCCAAACAAATAAAGACACATATCTAACCACTTCCGATTGTAATGTTTCTTACACAACAATTACCCTGAAGGATTAAAGACATTTGTAGTGTTTGAAGATAACCAAAAATTAGCAAGATTATAGCAGCAAGTTTCAATGCTTTCTATTGATTTAGAATATCGTTTGTCTGTGGCTTGGGATTAATCAAAATCAATAAACTGGATTATTATTTATTGTAGTACATTAGTAACCTCTATTTCCAGTGCTGTTTAAGTTTAAGTGTGCACGTGGTTATTTATTTCTGTGAGGGTACTGTTAATCACTTCGTATCAAATCAAGTAGACAATGTAATTCCATTGGTGGCAGTTATTGATTACCTCCCTTTGACATGGTTATGGCCCCTGTGACGTTTAATGTTTTCTTTTAGTTATCATATGTGTGTATTGTCTGTATGTCTTCTCAACATGTTTCATGTCCAGCATATTTTATTTATCACTTCACTTTATTTGTGGAGTAAATATCAAACGTCTAACATTTAGCTCGGTGACATTTATCTGCACATGTTCACTGTTGCGTGTATGATCCGAAGCCATTCGTGTTGTTTGAATATATCAAAGTAAGAATACAGACAAATATTCTGCAAAAAACAAAATAAACAAAAAAATGCTTTGTTTGGCGTTGATATCAGATTTGTCTGAAATGAAACAATTTTTGTTGTTTTGTAAATATGAACCAAAAGTGATGAACTATTACAGAAAGAATTACAATCATTGTTTAGTGATATAAAATGCACAGATAACACCCCACAGGAGCACACTTATGTTTTTGCCCCTAACATTTAACCTTGTTAGCTTTTGCTACATGATTTTAGCCAGTGTTGTCCTCATTCTGTCTGAAGGGGTGTAATTGAAAGAATGACTAACCTAAATGCTTGATAAATTCTACCCTGTTTACAACTTATAAAACTACATTTTATGCAAAGGGTAAGAAGTGTAGACATGACTTTTTAAAAATTTTATGAAGCTCAGACTTTAAATCACCAGAAAATGTAAGTTTTAGTTCCAAAATCATACTTAAACATTCATTAAATTACTTAGTTTGTGCCCTCAGAGATCGAATTTGTTAAGGACCTTGATTTGTCAACACCTCAATATCACTCTATAACAGGACGGAACGTGTTATTATAATTATATGCAGTGGAACTTTGCTTTTTATAATTTTAATGTTAAAGAAAAAAATTGTGCAAACCACCCTTTTTGTTCATGGTCCAGTGTGGGTTTACATCTATTTTACTATTCTTAGGAGGCATTTTTAATCTGAAATACTAAACATTACTCAAGGCTTTATAGACAGTAGAAGAAGCTCTGGCTGTGAAAGCAACAGTTTTCACGCAGAAACTTCCGAATGTCTATAGTTATATTTATTCATATGTAGTTGCTTTAGAATAAAATCAAGAGCAAACAGTTTATAGTATTCAACGTTGACTGTTCTTTCTGTAAAAGAAAGAAGAAAAAATACAAAAAATATTGTCATTTCAGTTGTAGAGTTTACAATCAATTTAAATTCTGAAACGTTGCACTTTTCATTACAGAAAATGAGATTATGGCTTTCATTAATTTTACAAGCTGGAATTTGTTAATTACAAATGTACATATTACTTTGATTTTGTATGACTAAATCCATTTTGCAAGCTTTATTTCTCAGATAATCATGTCATTTTCATAAATACCAATTGTATCTACTGGGCTTGGATATAAGTTTAATTTAATAAGATCAGATTTCACATTGTTTGTTTTGATCAGAAGAAGAATAGAATTTTTCCTGGAAGCACCTGGATTCTGTAAATCTAAATTTAATAAAGAATAGTTTGTGGTATGTACAAATGATAGGTAGACATTGCTCAATAGTGCATTTCTTTTGTTCTTTTGCAGGATCGCTACAGTAGTTGAAGACAGGACACATGCTAAGCTGATAAGATGTAAATGGATTTGGATATGAAGGAGACATTGGTGTTCAACCTATCTTTGTATATACAATATATTATATTTTATCTACAAATAGCTACAGACTTGTATATTAATAGTAACCATAGTATGAACTTATTAATATAAATTGCACCTTGCAAGTACGGTAATAGGCATATTTTGTTGCATGGATTTTTATTTGACTTTTTCCATAATAAAACAATTATTGTAATGTTACATACGCCTGCCTCATCTTTGTATAAAAACTGTTTGAAGATCCACAAACTGATGATTAAATCACAGACAACGGTCCTCCAGCCACATCAATGAAGGAAAGAAGTTCTTGGTTTCCAAAGACAGTTTGTGCATTCTCTGCTTTTAACTTTATGGTCAGTAAGATGGCCCTGCAGAGAATGGAAATCTATTTATTATTATGAAGAACATTCAACTAGCTGGTTATCAATGTGGTTTATTAGTTATTCAAACATCAAAACAAAAAAACGTTTTAAAATTGCCTGAGTCGGCTGGAGTCTGTCCAGTTACCTCAATCATAAAAACTGGCACCTGCCTATATATTTAAGTAAAATAATCTCCAATATGGCACAGAAAATATGTGTATATATAAATCTCAAGCAAGCATTATAATCCATTGCTTTGCTGATCCTGAAACAACCCTTTCACAATGAAAAAGAAATGCTAGAATTGTGTGAAAAGCAATTGTTTGTTTAATAAAATTTTGAGCCTTTAGGAAACAATTGGTTTAACTTAACATTGCCTTATAACGTTTGAATCTCTGTTACTAGAATTGCAATGTTGCAAGAATTTCCTTATCAAATTTTCACGAATAAATAAGAAAATAAATCAAATCTTGAACTGTACGACTGTAACATATTCTGAACTATACAAGTGGCCATACAAGTGGCCACACAAGTCTTTTGAAGATGGTAGTGAATTCTTCCTGATTTAATTTTCAAAAAGCATTTAAGACATTGGTGTGTCTGTTCTTCCTTTTTTTTTGCCTTTTGGTGCTCTTACTTTTGATTTGAAAACAGAAGACAAGTTATAAGTTCAATCATTGTACACAAGATTACCTAGCTTTTCTTCTAATTATTTTTTCACTAAAAATGTCTGGGGCTCCATTTTTCTTTTGTTTGGTTGAAATCGCTTTAGGCTCCATTGTCCCTATTTTGTGTAAATAACTCTTATAAATGGTTGTAATCAAAGGGGATCATGGGAACTTTCAGTAAATATTAAATGAGATTTATATTAATAGCTAATGTTACGACTCTAATCACCTTGAGTAAATAAAACATACTGAAATGTTACCATGTGTTTGGAATGTATTCATGTTTGAGGCCTGGTATTGTTATCTTAATTATGATACCCCTTGTACGAAGTAGGGGGGTATACAAGATCCAGCTTGTCCGTCCAGTCTTGATTAGTTTCCGTGCACTAACTTGAAAAAAGCTGATCCTTTGGGATTGATTTTGTATATGTCCGTCTGTTGGTGGATCAACCAGGTGTCTTAATTTCATTTCCGGGCATTAAGTTGAACATTGCTGGTCCGATTATAATTAACTTGGTATTAATGTTCCATGTGACAAAATATAATTTGGGATTGTTTTTCATAAATCTCCTCCGGCCAAGTATCAGATTATTATCAAACTTGGTTTTTGTATACGATGTGACAAGATACAGGTTGGAATTGTTGCCCGTCAATGTGTGAATCGTTTCTGTGCATTAATTTACAAACCACTGATAGAATTTTTATCAAACTAAGTGATTATGTTCCATGTGACAAGATATATCTAGAGATTGTGATTCAAAATGTCTGTCTGAAGGTGGCTCCACCTGGTGGTCAACTCTAAATTTGGTTTTCAGGCATTCACTTGAAATCCTCTGATTGGATTATAATCAAAGATGTAGCCTCTGGATAACCGTTCAGACTTGATCAGGTGTTTATGATATTAAACTTGTTTTGTTGTTGGATAACTGGTGTACGTAATTCTAGAATTGGTTTGTCACCTGAAACTAGCGTTAAAACAGTTGAGGTTGGGTTCATAAGCTAGGTTTATGGTTAAGTTTTATTAACTTCAGGGACCATTTTGGAAAGTGATGGAACTGTTTGCAAATGAAGACAATTTGGTAAAACTCAACTGGGGTAAACCTCCTGTGTTTATGAAGTTATGAAGACAAGATTGGATTTATTAAGATTGGGTAACGCTTAGACTTAGAAGCCACTTCTGCTTCAACATTTGTCTATGTTGGTTTATTTATTTGATTCACGTGTTAACGTTGTCCTCATTTGAACTTCACTTACATATACGTAATGACTTGAATAACACTGCGTTACACTTTATGGAGGAAAACTAATGAAAATACCTGCGATCTCCACAGACACCGGAAAACTTACCTTAAAGCCATGTTGGTTTATTATAAGTGGCTGAATGAGTTTGAATAAATGTTCTTACACTCTTTTCAAGTTGGCCATGGTTTGGGCAGTCGGGGGTTATCCTCCACCATAAATATGGACATCACTTTGATTGAAGTTGTGACTACCACTGAAAAGCTTTACATAATAAAGCAAAGTAACAACTCCGAAAAAAACTTTGCTTTATTACCCTAAATGCTTTACAAATTCGACCCCCTTTACAACTTATAAATACACATTTTATGCAAAGGGTAAGAAGTGTAAACATGCAATTTTGAAATTTTTATGAAGTTCAGACTTTAAATTACCAAAAAAGGGTAAGATTTAGTTCCAAATTCACACTTAAACATTCAGTAAATTACTTAAAGTTTGTGCACTTAGAGGTCGAATTTGTTGAGCATTTAGGGTACTTTGATTTAAGTGTAATAACTTTGAATGAAGTAGCAAGCCATACGTTACTCGATGAAAATTCTGCCAAATGAAATATTAATATCTGTGTTAACATTATGAAAGTGTTAACTTTAATGATGCCGTCATATGAGAGAAACCTTATTAAAATATGTCATAAAAGCCCAATAAAACAATATTTAATGTACAATAAGCGTGAGAATGTGATCTAAAAGTACTCAATCCATGATGTCTCGCCTACAGTGTCCGCTCTGATCATAGTTCCATTTGACATTAAACGGACAACTATCCAGATTTTGGTTTAGCTTTATTCTGACATGTTATGCCAACATTAATGATTAGCTTTCAATTTCCTAAGATCTTATAAAACAGAGATACACTTCATCCGTCGTTATTAGGCCAATGGAAAACTGCAGGGGTTGTAATAATAATAATTGTTTTATTTCAAGCTAAAGCCCATTTATAAGGAATATACAATACATATGTATTAATGTTATGTCACCTAAATCCGATAAGACAAGCTTATAATGGGAGATGCTTATAATGAGTATACTTACTGGTCAGTTTCTTCAACAAAGCTCTTGCTACATACGGAAGTATCAGTTTTAATTTTGTACCTGTACTTTCTGATAACTTTGTTTTCAAGTTACGTATATTTTCTGCAATCAGCTAGGTTATTATACAGGTAACTATATTTACACAAGAGCGTATTGGAATGAAGAGGTTATCTCCCATTAATACATCTCGATGCAACAGTCACTTCTGATAACGGGAGCTGATTCCTCAAAGTCAAAATATTAGATGGCCATCATTAAGTTTTGGATGTAGATAATTGTGAGCAGACAACAGCTTCAAAAGGATGACCTGCTCAACATGTACCCTTGCAAGATGTTGACCTGTCCTTATGTTAACCTTAAATTTTTGGTGCCTTTCTTGGAAGCTTTGTTTGCTTGGTTCAATTGGTAACAAAAAATCAAATTAAGTTATTTTCAATCCATTTATTAACCAAAGAGCAACAGAACAGTAGTTGTTGGTAAGCCATTGGCAGGACAATCTACAGGTAAGTCAATGAGTACAAATAATTTAAATGACGCATTCTAATAATTCTATAAATAATGATAAGATTGAATATAATTCAATAATTGTTTAATCACAAATTAGTACTGTTCTAGGTAATTACCCTGTATGAAAGTACAGAATTACCAACCAATAATTAAAATTCCGTACAGTGACCTTGACATGACCCTATGACCATTATTTATAAAGGCAAACAAGACATAACATATTCTAGACTTCTGAACAATTCAGACAAGCAACTTGTGGTTTTTGTTTGTTATAATGACTAAGGTTTTGAAACAAGCTATTACATTATACTTTAATACAGTTAACTAATTAAGTCACACACAAAACCTCCCTTGAGAATCATGATGCACCAAATTCACAGAATTTTGTACGGAATGTAATCACTTATGGCTTTATAGAAGCTCATGGGAATGTGACGTTTAATTATAATATTTCCACAAAACATGAATGACACAAACTATTTTGTTCTAATGCTCTTGTCATTAAAAAAAGACCTCAACCTTCGCTGGCAGACGAACAAATATTGCCTTAATAAATATTTTTCCATTCAATGCATCAAATACAAATATAGAAAATCTTGATCATCTTTAAACATAGAAGAAAATAATGAAGAACAGACAGCTTGTAAATTTAACCAGTAAACAGCCCTGGGGACGAGCACAAAACCATACCTGTTAATCACCATGACAATTACACTGGTATAGTGATTCAGGTAAAAACATGTGCAGGCAAAATCGATTTTGCAACATAAAGATAAAGCTTCAAGGTGCATGTGACAAGCAGTTTGAATTTTTATCTCAAATTAGCTGTAAAATTATACCCTAGTGAATAGTAGTTTACCTGTGTGCATGGAAAAGAAATATACTATACATTTTATTATTCTTGCAAAAAGTCTGCTTTTATGAAAATATAGTTTATTTTGTTTTCACCTTGTACAATGAAACTAAACCCAGATTTATATACCTGAATTATAATCAACTCTAAAACAATTTGGTTGAGTTTACTAATGTTATGTTTACTGCCTACAAAAAACAAAAGGAAAGCCCAAAACAGATGAATGGCAATTGGCAAGGAAATAAAATGTTTTAAATACCTGTTAAACTAATTTAATAAATAAATAAATATGAAATAAAACAAATGAAAGAACCATATTAAATCCAGGAAAGGTGTTATACACCGGTTGTTAGGATTGTTTCATTAGGATTTTTTTTTTTTCCTTTTCTTAAATGTTAACAATGTTCCTGGTCTCTCCAAACACCTGTTTAGTTGGGACCAGATTCTGGTATAGTTAACTTTAGAACTATATTTAACCTGCCAGACACGGAGACATAGGAGTCACATTAAATTCCCCAGAAGGAGTATAAAATATACACCTCAATGTGTAGTGTATCACATGTATATCTATTGTAGATTTCCTTCGAGTATTGAACCAAATCCAGATATATCAAAGACATGGAAAATAACTATGTTTGGCTGAACGGAGTTTCCACAGCAACCAGAATTATGGAGAAATCCTATAGGTCCATTGAGGCCATTCATAATATTATCTGTGTTGGCCAAACCCTGATTGACCATAACAAATTCTGTGTACATTTTTTTATATACATCAGCATTTTTCTTTTGCCTGATAAAGTGTCTGTTTACTGATATCCAATTCAAGTGTCTGTTTACTGATATCCAATTCAGTATTAGTTCATAGTGTATATTTCAAGTCCTCAGCAATTTTGAAATACTATCAAGCTTTGTGGACCTAAATTTGAGTTCAGGTTGAGATTTCTTAATGTGACATGGTGTTCAGGTGAGAAATATATATATTTTTTTAAGCCTTATGCGTAACGTTTAGAAACCTTTTACAGTAAACACATGTTTTATATGAATGGCCTAACATCAAATAACAAAGGCATTACAGATAATTCAGTCAAGATTGAAAACCAAATGTCTGGACTCACATTGAGAATAAACAGATTTGTCTTTATACGCCCATAATTCTATCACAATCAAGAAGTCTCAATAGATAAACTGTGAATAGAAATAGATCATGTGATAAAACTGAATTATATATAACACGGAATGTAATCCCCTTGGATTGTTCTGCAACATGAATACCGTATCTGTAATAGACTATACCGTTATGACCTGAATGCCTAAATACTCATTGTTAAAATGTTTATTACCAAAATAAACTTTGAAATAGAGGCAGGTGCTTTTCTTGCATATGATGCTAGCCTTGACTTTACTCAGAAAGATGACAACCGCTTTCCATGTAGGAAAGTTGGTATTTTTCATGTCATTCTGAATTTCTAGAAAGTAAAGCTAATGAGTTAACAGTGTTGGCCAATTATGCAACCTTTGGGGCCAAGAGGAGGTATTGAGAATCAACAGAGTTACAATGAAATATTTCACAACTGACATTGGAGCAACCGTATTTTCAAAAAATTATGCATTTCGTATAAGAATATGTATCATCAGAAAAGAGCATCAAATCAGCAGCTATTGTTATTTGTCCAATAGTATCAGGTTATTTCCTGTACTGCTGATCATCATGAAACCATAACGATATGGTCAGATCATGTGATTCAATCATAATTGTGCCAGTCCCAGGCTGGGTTGATATTAGATATGCTTTAATGACACAACAGGAAGCATTCGTCTTCAGTTGCAATGGCCTTTTTCCGGGGTAAACCACAAGTTGTTCTGGTTTAGATAAACAGTACTGATTTATGTTCTATTAAAATGACGCCATAAACATGCAGAGCTGGAGGCGGTTACCTCAGATGGTGTTTGATGCGCTTTTAACAGCATTGCTGGAACCCAGACAGAATGGCCTTCCGGTTAACCTGGGAATTTCTATCAATCAGCTATCCCGGTTTTCTCGCTTTCAGCAACCACACAGCTGAGGGAATATATTAGAACACCCAGAGCAGTATATCAATCTACCCAGATATCTCCAGTACGTCTAGACTCAACCCTGGATGCAAAACTGACTGGAGAATACTAGCTAATGAACCATTTATATGTTTGTGCGAGGGTGTACACAATAGAAACAAAGGACAGAACAGGAATGTTCATAGCAAGGATTAGGAAAGACTTACACGATGTTTTGGCAAATGTCTATTTAAACAAAGGTCTGTGTTTTAATGGATGGAATTAAGTACCCGGTACATGTACAGTAAAATGCTAATTATATCATCTGAACTTGAAGAGAATTCTCCCGAGACATAGAAAAAAACAGTGGGTGTTCCCAAAAACAAAATTCACTTGTCCAAATAGCAAATTGCTCTTACTCTTGAAGTAACTGTTGGGCATTTATACCAGAGAAATCAGTAAAACATAAGAAATTAACCATTTCTGGTTTTGCTCAAATCAAGATAAGGTGTACAGAAATGAATCAGTTTTTGAACATAGAGAATTACATTTAAACATTTCTGAAATTCAACAATATAACTTAGGGATGAAGATAAAATAGAAAGTAAATAAATTATGCATAAAAAGTGCAAAATATATCTAGAAAATGTTGAAACCTGATTGTAAAGAAAGAAAAATTAAACAACAAATACTTTGGCTTTGCTATCTGTTGCAGAAGTCAGGCATAATGACACACTGTTGAAATTTGAGAAAACAATCACTGTTTAAATAAAATTCCCTATCGATTACATTCAAATCTTGCTTGTCTCAAAGATCTCGTAATGAAAATGGTTGACTTGTGCCACATGTCATTAATCATGGCGACATTTAAAATAAATTTTCTTCAAGTGTACTCTGGTTGGAGTGATATTAAGAGTGCATTACTTTTTCAATATCTGTTTATATTTACTAAAAATGATTTCCATATATGAAAGGCAAGTACTAGACAGCAAAGACAAACTCATATAGGGTAGCAGAAGGAAGATTGGATGATCATAATTTAATATCAGTCTTGTTAAACAAACAAAGATGGCGGCATGTGAAATTAAGATTTAAAACTGAAAACCCATGAATAGTAATAATTGCTATGTCTGACATAATGGGAACTTAAAGACAGATTTAGTGAAATCGGAAATTGAAGATCTGAGGAAAATAGACTGTAGATTGCAGCCTATGTCCCAGACAGTCAGTTTGTTCTGGTGTGTTACATTCATGGGGCCTAAAGTACACAATCAAATCTTATATTATTGAATGAATAACAGTTCACAGGAAAACAATACGGTTTGGGATATTTATTAAGTTTATCTAAAAATGCACATTGTTATGTCTACCCTTATGCTTACATTATGACAAATGTCTTGTGAAAGCTGTTTTCTGATAATCTGGATAACCCCTTCAAATCATAGTAACCAAACACATTACTTTATTACAACAGGAACAATGCTGTCAAAAATTATTACAAGTGGTTTTGTTTTCTGTAATTTGGACTTCTGTAATGGGACTCTGACCTGGTAAATGGAACTTTTCCTATTGGTAATCTTTGCTAATAAAAATTAACATAATTCACTCACCCAGTAATTAATAGATTTCTACTAAAATTGTTCTTTGTTTACAAATATCAATTTTTTGGTTCTACACAAACAGGATACTTGAGGACAATTCTCAACAACACGAATGAAGTTCAAAAGCAACATCAGAGGACAGTTTTCAATGATATTCTCTGTTATTCCACAACAAATACTACCTGTAGAAAACATATGAAACCATAAAAAGATAAAAACCATATTAACGGTTAATTTTTCTTTCTTAATTAGTACCTATAGATGTACTATGTCTATACCTAGACAACACGATAAAGGCTAGCTTGATGTATAACATTAGCACTTCTTCCCACAGCTAAATCAGATAACTAGTTATCTTTTTCAGTCCGCCATTTTGATAATTGTGAGTGAGTTCATCAACAATACATCATAAGTCTAACCAGATGGGGTGTAACAAATCACCTTCACCCAATGAATCAGACAATGGCATCCTATCTTTCGTCTATAAGTCCTGTTCTATTGATTTCAGACAAATCAGATGGATAACAGTTTAACGGTCAGGCATTAAGCTGACCTTTATCTCCCTTGTGACCTCGGAGTTGACAGACTGTTTATTTCTATCACATGTTCCCTCAGAGCACAAATCAAGCCTTTCAGTCTTTTAACATATGCCACTGAGCCACTTGTTGTCGTGGTTTTGTCAACATGTCATTCCAGTGACGTGTTTCCATGGGGCCGCTTCGAGGACCTAACGTAAATTTCCCAATGAGATCATTACGTCCAACTCTGTCATAGTCCATCACAATGATTTCTATACTGGACTCTCGGATTTTCTCCCAAGGTATTTCAAATATAAAAGTCTCATTAAACACTGGATTAAGTGTTCCAAAATGTACTGCAGTCTTCTTTTTCACATTCTTCTTATTTGCAGAATACTGCCACATTTTCACATACGGATCTGGTGGATACAAAAAGAAACATACAGATGAATAACAGTAAACAAAGCACAGTTCAATAAATGTTTACTAAATTTTGTAGCAAAACACTATCCAGGAAATGAATAATTTGTCACATAAAATTAGAATTAATACGCTTCTGGTTTTATAACGTGTTTAATATTAATGTTAGACAGTGTGACATCAGAAACAGGGAATAAAACATCTTAGTTTAAGCATTAAACAATGACAGGATAAAATACTATCATCGGAGGATTAACAGTAGTGGCGGACTGGCCACACAGGCATTTGGGCAGTGCCTGGTGGGCTGGACTTTATTTAGCCTATTTCTCAAGCATTTTCTCAGATAAGCAAAATATGAATAAACAATCAGCCGACATGATAGGGGACGGATACCCAGTTGCTAGAGGATTTGTATAATTTACAGATCTAAAACCAGCTTTACATTCTCAACTTCAAAAGAGCATTCCACGAAACAGGTATGTGTCTTGTCATGTTTGTGGCATTGTCAAAGCAGATCCATACATATATTCATTTATCCCATAACTGAGTACATTTCAGCCATCAAATATTTGTTTGATATCCCACGAGTGGGATACAGCTTTCCCATGCTCTGATTGGTCAGTTTCTGTTCATTGATACAATTCAACCAATAAAAAGCTACAACTTACACAGACTACTTTTTTTTTACAACTCACAAATGTCGTCTGCACAGTTCGAAACATACATGGCTGACCTGCAGCTTGGCGATGCTGTCAAAATCGACAATGGGGGTTTGGGACGTATTTTGTCAATCGAAAAGACCAAAACTTCGAAGTGAAAATTTGTTGGCATTGACTACGTTGTTTCTGTCCAGTTCAAAGTTTACAAAACTTTCGTACACATGCATTGAATGAGAGCAATGTTCGTCACACGGTTCGATATGTTTGACAGTAAAAACGTCTTTAATTGCTATGTTTTGTTTATTGCCAGGA
>JAVFBZ010053291.1:0-10159 GCA_032466195.1 Katharina tunicata
CATTTTTTATTTGGACTGCATTGACTGAATAATGTCCTGCTTTTGGCTATTTGCAGGCCGCCATTTCGAGCCCTGTAGTGCCAAGTATGACAGCTATCAAAAACGTCCTTCTTCACAAGCAAGGTTCACTCAGGTTCTGAAAATTTCGTAAATTCAATGTGAAATCAAAGGCCCTTGAAATGTCTGGAATTTAATCCTTTTTTTTTTTTTGTTGGTTAAGGAAAAAGTCTTGAATTACTTACATTTATATTGTGCATTCACCTGTCCTCACCCAAATGTATACATGTAGGCAGATTATTATAGGTCTTAATAATTTGCATATTTTTTTTCTAAGGGCTCTTAAATTTATACAGTTAATTTAGTTCTGGAAATGTTCTTCAAGTTGAGTACCACTGATGGTTGAGTTGGAGCCTCCTGTGCCCTGGTGCTCTCTGAGCTAAGGGGCACAGGATGCCGATTTGTTGTGGTGTCCTGTTTTGTTATGTAATGTTTTGATATGTAATTTTTAGTCTTGTCTTGCATGTTGCCAGCGTCATTTACTGTGGTTTCCTCCACCGATTGGGTTGGCACGCCGCCTTTTAAGTGAAATAGCCTTGAGTACTGCGCAAAACCTCAATCAAACAAACAAACAAACAAGGAAATTGAGTACCAGGTAAGCTGTGCAAATCATGCCTTCAATGTAAAACACCAAGTCAACTTGTCAAGGCCAGTATGGAAAATTAGAATAACTTATTTGGAGAATTAAATGGTAATTGATCTCGGGTTGCTGAAATCTGGAGGCCAACCAAGGCTCGTGTGACCAGTCGATAGAATATCATGTACAACAAGACACCCCATAGTGCTGTGAATGCTCTCTTTACAGGTTGCTCAGGGACCTTAAAAGAATTTGAGAACAAGAGGCATACAAACTAGTGTATTGTTAGCAGTGTAACAAGAGAGCACATCTTACATGTACATGTATTGTTGTCTTTTACTTTGTTCAGTAGCCAGTCCTACCATCATAAACTGAGTACAACAGATGTGAGGTTTTTATTGATTCTTTGTGGGTGAGACAAATCTGGAACTGTTAGCTTGTGTAAAAAGATAAGGGCGTTGTTGTGACTTTTGTATTCTATATTCATGTGTAGGGATCCTTGTTTTGTCCCCTTTTTATTGCTCTCTATTTTGTTTGCTGAGTGACCATTTCTACTTCAATAGACTAACACAGACTTTGTAGTGTCTGTAGTTTGTGCCCTTTTTTGGCCGTATTCAGGTGTTTAACTACCCTAAATGCTCGACCCCATTCACCACTTATCAAACTACATTTTATGCAAGGGTTAACTAGTGTAGAAACACACTGTTGACATTTTGAAGAAGTTCATACTTTAAGCTACAAGAAAATATCAGTTTTAGTTCCAATCTCACATTAATACCTTCAATACCTGACTTTAAACAGGTGTCCATGGAGGTCGAATTTGTTGAGCATTTAAGGTATTTACATTGTGTTATTTTGTTTTGGTTTCTTCAGTGACCTATCACACCAATTAACCAGCAAGATGAAAGTTTGAACATGTATGTGTCTTCTTTGATGTTGTGCTTTACATATATATATGTTGCCGGCTCTAAATGAAAAGCCTGATTATGTATATTATCAAAACTCCCTGTTTGAAAATGTGATGATGTCATATAATGATATTTCAGGAAAAGCACATGTATGTCAGTGTATTTGTTGAATGAGCAAAGTATCCGGTAAGGACAGATGATAAAGGCTTGACTTATCTTTAATAGCCAGTATTGTATCAATTTAAACCATTTGCCAATTAGGGGACCACTCCGAAGCACTTTCACAAAGACATCAGCATAGCAGGTGGCTCAGACATTATTGTATGCTCTCCCTGTAGCCCATTTCAGCTGCTTGTGTAAGGAGGGCCTGGGTTGTCTGAGCTTCTGTGGGGGAAAACCTACCTGTTTCATAATTGTGTATCACTTAGAAAATGACCTAAAATTGGATACATTTGTGTGGAACTCAAGAGATCAGAATTGGCAGGAGCGCAAGTTGGGTGAACCTTATTTCTTCCATAACACATTATACACATTTGAAGGCCTCTCATTGCTTCCTTGTTAAGACTTGAAGAAATCAGGGGTACAGATTTTTGAGACATGATATTGATGACATAATCTCAAGTTGTATTGTGTCATCACCACTTCAACCATTCATCAAGTACACTGTCTCTCTCTAGGGCTTACATAAAGGCGAAGACATCACAGTATTGCAGATGGTTCAGACATGATTGTACAGCTCTCACCATAGCCAATTTTAGCTGCTTATGTAAGAGCCAGACTTAACACAGAAAGGCTATGCCTGAAGGTTTTCTGTGTTTGAACACTGGGCTGCCAAGGACAGAGTGTCTGGCACATTTTAGTGTCACAGCCACATGTCCAAAATAAAGGGAAGGGGTGACTCTTGCCATAATAATTGTTTATTTCTAAGAAAGTGATTTAAATTTGAATATGAGTACTAAGTTATCAAAGCAAATATGGTCTGTGAGTCACATCATGGGATTAGAGAGATTTCACCAGATTCATTATTACAGTTCCGGGTACAAGCTACATGTACCTTTAAAAAATAGATATAACATCACATGTGAAGTTAAAAAAGTGACAACTGTCCCCTGCAGTCATCTATGAGTCCATAGTGTTAGCCAGAAATCAAAAACAGGGTGTCTCAAAGCAATATTTTCAGAGAAACAGGGTGTCTCATTTGACATTTTTCCTATCTTTCCCATGTTAAATTTGACTGAATTAGGGTGTCTCGAATGGATTTCAGGGTGTCTCAAAGACACTGAGACACCCCTCTGGCTAACACTATGAGCTATGACGGCATCCAAAGCGAACAAAAAATTATTCTGAAAGACCATGAAAAAGTGTCGCTTAAGTAATATTGCCATTCTGTCTAACCTAGTGAATTTGAAGAACGTTAGTTGCAGACTTTAAATAAAAGTATTTTTTATTAACACTGCAATAGTACATGTGCAAGAATATATATACTGGTTCAGGTTTCGTGTGAGAGAGTTAGAAAAATGTCCGCCCCTTGTTAGTTAGGTGATGGCTCTCATTAGTACTTGATTTAACTAAAGGGCTGTGCTGAAGTATTTGTAAATTGGTAAATATTTACACATTTGTAACATAAAATCTAGGATTTTTAGTGGAAATTAGACCACAAACCTTTAGCTTAGACACGTTTTAAATTAAGCCATAGTTTTTCCCAAATAACTGAAATGCTGTGGCAGAGTAACTTGTGTCCTCATTATTAACACGCCTGCCTGCTGCGGCCTGTTGTGTTTCTATGTTTGTACTGTCCAGCTAAATACAGACCCAAGCCTGCAGTGTTAAAACCACATGCCTTTATCTGGGTGCTTTAACCCAGGATATGTAATGTCACACCCTCTCGCTATTTAAAGTGGACGTCTGATTGTAGAAAAAAAATGTTTGTGTCGCCTGTGCACTATAGTGAAGCAGAAGGATCAGCTCGTCTGTCCGTCTGTCTGTCTGTCTCCACTCACCCTTGGAATAGTTATAACCGTATATACCTATAGACATTTTTTTCGGGGACACGTCCTTCCTCAGTTGGTTGACCGTTCGGCCACTGAGTCCCCTTCACTACACTAAATAAAATAATAAATACTGTACAAATAAATTGATTTTTTCCAATGGTTGTATAAATCAGAGGTAGCATTTCTTAGAAACTTTCAGGTTCCAAAAATTGAAGTATTATTACAAAGAGGGCACAGATTTCTACATTACACTGTGAGATGGGACTCTAGTAGAACCAGCCAATTTTTTAATTGAAGTACATATACTTGGACGAGCACATGTAAGCAACAGATTTCTAATTGGTCTATGAAGATGGGAATCTTCCCTGTTAAAGTACAGAAATAATGTTGACCTATTAACAGTAAGTAACACATCTGTACTCTTTGTAATTGTTCAGTTGTGGTATTCATCTTCACCAGAGTCTGAATTAAGACTACTTGTAGTTTTATCTTTCTGGTTTTGACATCTGGAGAGTGGAGTGGTTCCCACAGCCCAAGCATATGGTTCTTTTGCTGTGCGAGATCTGAAGACAAGGCTCTATAGCTTTCAGTTTAACGACATACATGCTTTTTATTACCATTTTAAAAACACATACCACTTAATTAAAAGTCGGAATGTAATGTCATCTGTGTGCTTTTATTCGTAGAGTTCATGGAGTCCTCTCTAGGTAAGGGGCATCAGACAACGTTGTTTTTTGGTCCTGTAAATGTACATGTACATGTATCATGGCGTCTTCTGTGTTGCCGGCGTCATTTAGGGTTGTTTCTCCGCCCATGGAGCTGGGGTTTCGAAGAGTGAAATACATGTACACACTAATCAAAATATGGCGTAAAACCCAGTCAAATAAACAAATAATCTAGATAATCTGGTTTATCTCCTGGGGTAAAATTATCCCACCACCTGAGGAAAACATGCAACCATACAACCATACTCTGAGTGAAGTATCTTGTCTTTTTAAGAAATATTGAAAATTACATGTGCCTTTTGAAGGATTGGGAGACAAGTTTGTACACTATTAATAATTATTTTGTGTTTGTCAGTAATTTGTTGTCTATCCAACGCGTTGAACTGAACTGTGTGTAATAAATTATTTATTCATGGAGGGGCTATTTCTGCTTCCGTCAGATCCACAGGTCAGTTTCAAAGTTATAAATATAAAATCAGCTCTGCTGTGAGAGGCTGAAGAGAGTTTCCTGTGCCCTGGTGGTCTTTGAGCTAAAGGGGACCTAGAAGCTAATTCGTTATGATTTATTGTGCATCCTGTTCATCACCTGTTGTGTTTTGTTTGTTGCCACTGGCACTTGCCAGAGTCCATTATGGTTAGCACGCATTTAAATGAGTGCAATAGCATTAAGTATGTCGTTAAACCTCTATCAAAGAATTTAAACTGGACTTTGTGTACTATCACAGTTAATAAATTATTCACAACCGGACTGTTTCTTTTTCCGATAGAACCCAAGGTCAGTTTCAAAGTTATTAATATGAAATTAAGTATGCCATGAGAGGTAATTGGTCAGAGCTTCCTCTGTCCTGGTGTTCTCTTGCCTAAGCCGCAGGATGGCACTGATTTGATCCAGGTCTTGTGTACTAAATTTAGACTTTATCATATTAATAATTCACTCATCGTGCAGTAATTAGCACTAAATACTAATGACTACTAATGACTATTTTGTCAAAGAGTAATCACACTGGCACATGTCCTAGATCAATTCTCAGACAAGTTTGTAGAAAGATCTGAATTTCGAATTGTTCGCATCTCGAGAAAAGACGATACATGTAACATGTAAATTGTGAAGTTAAATATGTGGCGAATATGTAACACACATAGATATTTCGGTATGGGTGAAAATAAACACGACCTGAAAAGTGTAATAGTAATAGTATTAGTAATAAACCCATTTTCTACCAAATACAGATAATGGCAGTTATGGGTTATCCCATACAGAAGGGAGTTTTCGTCTTAACCAAGAGGTCCTTGAGAGATTTGTTCTTCTTGTATGCTATGATAGGTCTCTGTGAGAGAGGCTTTATCAATTTAGGTACAAGTTCTTGATTTTCCTGTATTCGCAGATTTGCAAACCTGGTGCTACATGTAGGCTGGTCATTTTGTGATACAAAAGGAATAATTTCTACCCTCGAGCTTCTGTGGTTTCAGCTAGGATTTTTAATAAGGGGCCTTTTTGAACTTACATGTAGTGTAAAATTGTTTAAGCGATGTAAAGCATTGAGAACCCCTTTAAATGAGGGACAACACTCATCAATTCATAGACAACTGTAAAACTTTTCGATTATTTTATTAATTTTAGCCATTATTTCAACAAATCCAGTGTAAATCCTCAAATAACTGATCCTTTCTGTGACTTGGAGTTTTGTTGACTAATAAAGAAAGGGGAAATTAAGAACTTTCTGTGAAAATTTCAATATTTTTGCGCCTGTCTTCAGCCCCAAATAAGGCCTAGCTTAAACACTGGCATTGCACCATACATGTATTTGACTATCTCTGCTTCTCTTGTATCTTGTCATGTTGTTGTTAACCTGGACCGTTGTTCTGTCATACTATTGGTTTACTTTATTCACATAACATGTATGACGTACATATGAATAAACAGACTCTTAATCCCGATAAGTAAGCATAGAAAATAATTGGGTGAATTTGTGTTGTATTGTTCGTTTCTAAATATTGAGACATATTCCTGTCCCTGGTTAGGATTTTTGATGCATTATTCCTCTATTTCTACTACTTTCTGGTACTAAAATCCTCAGACCCTCTGTACTTATACCTTATCACAGGACTTGGGGAAACAAATTCCTCATGAGAAGTGGCCTTTTCCTGGTAGTAAGTGGACAGTCTCGGAACCACATAGTTCAACCTACATGTACATGTATGTATGGGTTAGCTGAAATATCCTTCAGAGACCTCCACTTTATCATAGCACAGAGGGATTCTTACAACAATTGGGCCATTTATTTCTTAAGTGGACCAATCTTTCTCTAAACTCACATTATAAGTGTCCTTTGCACTCTCTCCCTCCCTCTCTGCCCCATCCCTCCCATAGCATTCTCTATGGAAAATACCAGTAAACTATAGCTTCTATTTGTGGGGATTTACATACAACTAGCAGTTGTTGTTGGTTGTAAATAGTACCTGCCTTGAAAGAAACATTGTAGTAAGTAATAGAATACTGTGTTGCAATAGACTGGCGGGATAGTACCTGTACCTGTGAAAAGAAGCTATAATAATATTTTTTATGTCTTTCTCAAGGCTGGAGAAGAAAAATAATTGTTTTATCCATACTTGCATGTAATACACAAAATTTTTCGCTTTATTCGTTGTAATATGTACTGATTTCTGGGAAATGAACATGTATTTTACCAAAAACATGCTTTACTCTTGACTTAAATTAGTGTCAAGATAATTCACTTGGTGTTACATGTATAAGACATCCGTTTTCATAAAACTGACGTAATACATTAGATCGCTTACAGAGAAAATATAAGTAAATCCAGAAAGCACAAGCCAAAGGATATAAATTGTTTTCACTACGTCTTCAAAATTACTACAGCGTATTTTGAAAGTGATTAATCTTTTTCTACCTTTGAATTCCAATAGCTGTTTGTACAAATTCCATCAATATTTTGCTTAAAAAACGTGAATGTCAACTTATTTATGAGAAATGGCGCACATTATCCATGTGATTGTCTAAATCCGGGCAAAATTGGAAAAAAAAAAAAAAAAAAACGAAACAAAATATTTAATTAAAAAGTTACAAAAAGGTATAGTAAAAAGTTTATTTCCAGCAAATATATTGAAGGAGTGGCAGCAAATCAAATTGTGGACTGGTATTTGTTAAAAAAAATAAAGCCGAGATATTCAGTCAAATTGAGTACTGAGGGAGGCAAAATAAAGCTGAAACATTCCGTCAAAACGAGTCTTTCATTCTTCAGAGTTGCACTTATTATGTAGTATGTTAAGGTTTTCAGTGGAACTAATGGAGTTGGCTCTATATTCTATAATTATGGTAAATTGTATGGCTGGAGCTTTCATTTCCTCATGTAATGGTGATATTAAATTATTATCCGCTGGAAGGAAGATGCAACGTTTGAAAGCTTTTCCTCCTTCCGCTTTACCCTATATTGTCAATCCTCCTATAATAGAATTTTTTAAGGAAACTTTGATTTATGAGAGAAAAAAAAAAAAAAATATTGCAAGCATGTTTTGTAAATTGACAAACATATTGAGTAGTAAAGCCTGATGCTAGGCTAACAACATTCATGTGTTTAATTCCTGTTTCCTGCTTGACATGTTAGGGGATCAAGAAAAGGATTCGTTGTGGTGCCCTGTTTTTCGTCCTATTAATGCAGTGTGGTGTCTTCCCGGTTGCCAGCGTCGTTTCATGTAGTTTTCTACCTTCAGTGGGATAGCACACCATCATGAGGGAAATAACCTCAAGTATGTCGTAAAACCATAATCAAACGAACTAAATCCTGTGTTGAAATCTTTCCCTTTGTGTTACAAAAAACAGGGAATCATTCAATGGAAAGAATGTACCAAATGTTAGAGTATTTACCTCCTACATGTACGTGTGTGCGTATTGATTAGCTGGAAGACTCTCCAGGATGTTCTGTGACCATCGATAGATTTTAACATTGCTACTTATCGGAAGACACAAGGAGATAGACTATTGTTTATAACATAGCCAGGTATTCATTTGTGACTAGCTTCAAGAAAAGCTTACTGATCAATACAGAGAAATGCTAGACATGTATATATATAAGAACATCCTTCTTGAGCGTAGAGTTACAACTTAAGCTCACATATATCACTGGATTAGTAATTACATTTCTTTGACTTGGGTAATTAATGTTATATCACTTTACCTTCAGTTTTATTATTACTTAAACATCTTACCTAAAGAAGTAGATGGCTGGCAAAAATCTTAAATATCTTAAATATCTTATATATATCCAAGAGCTTGAAAATCCATCTTAATCATGATTTTGTTAGATAGATTTATGTTGAAAAGTAAAATACTGGATAATAATAAATGACAGGATTTAAAATGTCAGGGTTAAACTAGTATTAGGATAGTGCTTCTTTTAGATAATCTTACAGTAAACTGTCAGAATCCAAGATGAAGTCCCAATAGAATGTTTTTAAGTCTACAATTACCCTCCATCTTCTATTGATCTTTAAGACTACATACAGAAGGCAGTTCTGACCTTCATTAGAGTCTTCAGTTAATTGTTACTTGTCATTCTCTGTAAAGATCATTTGGGTGGCACCCCAAAGACACAGACTTTGTTTAAGGGTACCTTCTTGGCACAACCTATAATTAACGATCACATAGTGTAACACTCTGCCGTGTCTAAATACTGGCGTTTAGTTAAGTACCGGTATCTAAATTATTCTGGCGTTTAGTTTGGTACCGCAAGAAACTTGTACATATACGGTTCTTCTGATTGATTACCCTTCCAATGTACCCGGAATGGGTTCAAATCCCCCATGTGGACATTAGGGCTATACAGTGTTGCATACATTCCAGGTTGGTTTTTACAAGGTTTCTTTCTGTGTATGAGGTTAGACAACAATCAAATGTTAATGATGATCGTCTTTGATTGTTTGTTGTTTCACACTGCAATTAAGAGTATTTTTTTCATTTGATAAAAGTGTATTCAAAGTTTCTATCAGTAAAACAGTTAACAGCAATACTAACACAACCTGATATTTAGAACACAGATTATACCTTTTGTTTTAATTTTACAATAACAAAGAGACACTGTTAGATGGAACAGATTCTAGTCTTGACCCTTGAGGTAACCCAATCCTTGACCGTTAGAATCCTGCAGCCAATCGCCAGCAGTAAATATTGACCAGCAAGACCTCTGGGCCAACCAGCCTTCGACACATCTACACGATTCGAGTGAAATGATGTTACAGTAAGGAACCCAAGACTGAACATTTAAACGTTATGAAGTGACCTTATATTGTTATGAACAGGTATCTTTATCTTTTGTGAATCTGTCAATAAGCAATGTAAATACCTTGTCAGTCAGACCAATGATTATTAATTGTAGTGGGCAATCAGTAGACTGGAAAATGTAGACCAATTTACCTAGATATCTTTGGCTGTGGCTATTCAATGCATATTTACCCTATATGCCTGTACTGTTATGGTTATAGAATTAACCTTGGATGCGCCACCATTAAGCCGTGAAATGGAAGGATTATTGGACATCTCAGATAACTAGGTGCTTTAAACACACATTGGCAGGCTATTGATTAGTTTATATTGATCTAATGACTGGATGTATACAGATGTGCCCAGTTGATTAACATTGTTTTTAACTTCATTGTATGTTTATTTTGTAGATTATATCCAAATCAGTTTTAGAAATTTTGAATCTTTCTTGTAGAGTGCTAGGTTAAATTTCAGGTAAAAAAATAAGTCAATCAAGGCTCAGAATGAATTTCAACATGATCCAGCTACTAACAATACCGGGCCCGCGCTGTGGCTCAGTGGTTAGCGCGTCTGACTGCAGATCCTCCTTCGATATACCGCACGGGTTCGAGTCTCCCAGTGGACCT
>JAVFBZ010053302.1:0-10158 GCA_032466195.1 Katharina tunicata
AAAACAGATTTGAAGAGGCTTTGTGGCCCCTGCTCACTCCAGAATATATTCAGACCATTTTTCTGAAGGAATGTTTCCAGATGCACGTGGCATCAAATAATATGGGTCCGGCAAACCGAGAGGAAGACGACAAGAGGCAGATGCCGTGCAACTAACTGACAGGCGGACAACGACCTGTCAGACAGAGTAGGCCCTTGGCTACAGTTTTGATGACCGATAAAAAGCAAAGACAACTTTTTTTTTAAATAGCCAAGGTAGCGAAAAAACCATCGTCAACGTAACATTAAGTGTCTAGATTGTGGCATGTTGCTAGTTTTTTTTCAACGGGATTGTATTTGAAAATCCGACTCGATGCCTAGTTCTTTCATGCCCTTACTGCTAAAACAACAACATAAGCTAATGCTGTAAACAATTTTTAACAATCAGTTTATTTTAATACCCGTTGCATGAAATATTCTTGATATCCAAATATGTAAAATAAACCGAAATATTGAATCATCATGCATCCATGTGTATCTTTAGTTGGAGTCGTAACTTTGCTCTACATGATGTATAAGTTAACATCATATGTGGCGAAGACATTACGACTTAAAATGAGGCTTTCTTTGAATTTTTTGACAAATTATTAATAGCAACAAATTAGGACCTATCTTTATACTCGTATGCGTGCTTCCTTGGAAGGTTGCGGTCGGGCGTGTCCAATTATAAATCAATGTAAGCATTTACACATATAGTCCTACGCCTTGCGATGGAATTTAGCCAGGAAAGCCTATGATTGTATTTCTGTGAGGGTTTTGGCTGTTTTAGGACTTCTGTTTTATTGTGTATCAACTAAAAAGCTTTGCTGTAATTTTGTTCTCAGTCAATGACTGGGTGAGAGAAATATGCATTTGTTCATATATTGCCAACCAAAGACCTTTGTTTGATTGAATGAACAGCCCATTTGGCTTATTGAGGTTAGGGTTAATTTATAAAATAATCACATCCCAGCAAATAAAATAACCATATTCAAAACTACAACCGCAAAACACTTCCTGCACGCACCAGTGCTCAGGTCAAGACTCAAAAGTCACTTTGATGTCATTATGAGACGAAACATAAAACCAAGTTTAAATATTTGTTGCGAGGCGGTTTCCATAATACGTGATATTGGGATAGAAGTGCGACACAGAAAACCTTTTAGGGATCCCAGGCTCGGGGCAATTAACGCTTGATAGAAATGTTATCGTTGACTTAACTTTCACAATATATTGGAAATTCCTCTCACCGAAGTTAAACCTGCACAGATTATGCTACTGGGGTAAATTTTAGCATCAACAAATTTCAAATTCTGTTTTTGCTCTCTCAAAATTTGGAGTTTTATCATTGCGTCCTTAACTTGAACATATTAGATATAAACGATTTTATATCTGATGCATTTTAACATGTTTCAATGCCTTCCCTTTATGTCGTCCTATTCATTTCACATTATATTTCTTTTATTTCATTATTATCAAATTGAATATTGGAAAAAATCAATCTTTAAATATAAAATATTTAAATGGAAAAGAGTATAATCTGAAATACTGCTTGCTTTAGAATGGAAGTTTTAATGAACTATGTTTAATTCTCTGACAGATGTGTCTATAGAATATGATTTATGATAATGGTTTAAAGAGTTGCCAGATATATGCTAATATATTGGGAAGTGAATCAATTGTTGATGCTGAGATGTTTGCAACATCTGATGCTAGAAATGGTACATGATAAATGTGGGCATCGAAGGTGCTCTAGGAAAGTGGCCTTGTTAATCATTGCTTTAGGTCAGGTATGATCAATCATGTCAAACAGCATGACAAGAAGTCTTATCTTATTAGTTAGCTAAACCTCCTCGAACACCCCAGGTGAGACCAGCGATGAGACATCTGTTAGCCTTTAAAGGGAAATGTGGGTTTGAGGAGGTTCTTATAGTGCCTGATGCTTAAACAAAGTTTGCTCATGCCATTTCATGTTAAGCCACAATCTCGGCTGTCTGATCTTGAGTATTTACGGAAAATTGGTTTTCACATTATGGTCTTTCCACCGATTGCATTGAGACAGAGGTCGAAATTTTGAGGGTGATGTGGTATCTGAATTTTGCAAGTTGTATGGAGATTCTAAATTCCTGACTACTTCCTATCACACCCTAGGGAACGGACGAACGGAAAGGTTTAACTAGACATTGTGTTTGTTGATTCGATCAGTTGATGGTAAACATAGGAGCCGTTGGCCTGCACTTTTACCTCACTTAGTGTCCACCTACAATAGAGTGACAGGCTTTTCTCCCCTAATGTTGACGTTTGTTGGACAGGCAGACAGATAATGTCAGTCACGTTTGGGAAAGTTATTATTGTTTAGGATCGAGTATACTTGCTACAGAAAGCACACGAGGTACTTCTGAATAGTAAGGTTAGGATTTTGGATCAAGAGAAATATATATACGATCAAAAAGGCTGATGCTCGAGTTTTAAAAGTGGGCGATAGGTTTGTATTGAAACGATGTGCAGTTAAGGTCGACATAAGTGACAGGACAGGTTTCATAAAGATTCGTATGTTGTTGTTCGTGTAAATGCTGAAAATGATGTATGGTTTATCATATTAGACCAGCATTAGATCGGGATTATCGGGGTCAAGGTTTCCCAGAAAGTAGCTTTAAAACCTGCAGTAGCATTTTCACATTTAATTGGCAGATAAGATTGAGATTCAAATTGTTTACGTTTAGCAGTTGTGTTGAATAGATGTTGAATACACCGGGTGTCTTTTATTTGGAAGATGGAGCACGTTTTGACACATCTTGAGGGCTGCCAAGTTATGTTTTTGTTTTGTTCCCAGCTCCTAAATGGCGCTTTAACAAGTTATGGTATATTGATCCAAAACGAAGATACACATAAAAGACTTATGTACATGATGAACAAATATGGTGAACATAATGCATCAAAATATATATTAGAACATATATCAACATATACTAGTGCGCTGACATTTGGTCGTTCTACCGTGAGTCTCTGTATCTCAGTCTGTTAGTTCGTTGACCTTGATAGCCAGAGACCGGAGTTCGAATCCCGGTGGAAGCAAGCAACATTTTCTTTCTCTACATTAATAAAAATATTTATATATGTAAGCACACGCGCGGTAAAATTGCTCCCAAAGTGAAAGTCCATAGTAAATATATAGATGTATTAATGAATAGTGTAATGTTAACCGAGTTTTCCTTTTTAAACTGTATCGAATATACATCATGATGGCAATGTTCAATGGGAACTTTGCTTTAGATACAAAGTAACATGATATACCAAAAGAAATCAAGCTGTCATTCAACACAGTCCAAAGAAACCTCAAATATTGCCCAACCTTTTGATAAGACTAAACTAAGTTGACAGAATGTTCACAGATTTACGTGTTGGAAGAAAAGACAACTTTTTTTTAATATGTTCAGAGAGTCTGATAGGGAGTCAACCAATCTGAAATTTTTGAGAATTCGGGTAAAAAGTGTATTGATTCATTAGTGTTAAACGCTACATTTGTGATTTTTCAGTGGCGAACACATTTTCAAAATACAATAATTTAGATTTTAACACCTACCATACCTGAACAGAAAAGTTACCTGAACAGGACAGACATTCGCGATCCTATTTATAAATATGCGTTAAAATTCTTACTTTCTTATTATCAGGCTCTAGTGTACGTGTTGTCTTGTTTTCAACATAGTTTACATGTAAGAGATTAGAAAATATTACACGACACATTGGTAGTATAGGAATAGAATATAGAACGGAGGGGAGGTAGACTGGCAATTTCTGTGTGACTTGTACCATATTAATTAGTGGTACGGTGCAATTCTTGACTTCTTGAAATATGGGCGGTAATTCTTGTAATTGTGTGCTACCAGTGTCGAACACCAATGTGTGTGGTAAAAACTTCATAACAGTTGGAAAATCAACGTAAAAAATCCAAAAGGGATTGTGCGATTCAATAAAGAAAGTGTGTTTCTTGAGGGTTAACGTTGTAGTTGTGTTTAATTTAAGGGCGTAAGGATTGATTGATCGATTGAATTAATGTTTAATGGTATTTCATCTACGCTGTGGCGTGAACATTTTACATTGAAATACTTTACATTTGAAGATTCATTTCTTCCAATGTCCAAGTGAATAGGACAGACATAAAGGGTAGGCATTGAAACATGTAAAAATGCTTCAGATATAAAATATAATAAGGTCAATAACATAATTTCAAAATTTGTTGGTTCTTAAATTTACCCCAGTAGCACAATCTGTCCAGGTTTAATTTCGATTAAGAAAATTACAATATATTGTTAAATCAAAGTTAAGTCAACGATAACATTTCTATCACGCGTTAATTGCCCTGAGCCTGAGATCCTTAAAAGCTTTTCTGTGTCGCACTTCTATCACAATTTCCTGTATTATGAAAACCGCCTCGCAACAAATATTTAAACTTGGTTTTATGTTTCATCTCATAAAGATATCAAAGTGACTTTTGAGCCTTGCGCTGAGCATGCAGGAAGTGTGTTGCGGTTGTAGTTTTGAATATGGTTATTTTATTTTCTGGGATGTGATTATTTTATAAATTAAACCTAACCTCAATTAGCAAAATGGGTTGTTTATACAATCAAACAAAAGTCTTTGGTTGCCAATATATGAACAAATGCCTAATTTTTCTCACCCATTCATTGACTGAGAACAAAACTACGGCAAAGTTTATCAGTTGATAGAACATAGAATTTTGAATTAAAACAAACATTGATAATGTCAGAGTGTGGGAATTCTCATGCCTTAACCGTGTATTTTGTGGAATAAAAATACAACAAAAACGTTTCATCCTTCAGTCATCGGTTGACAAGGTTTTTCTCTCAAACAAACCTAATGAATTTGAAATGTCTTCGATAACTTTTTTTAACCTTTTAGCCCGATAACTGAGAACTGCATAAGTTTTCTACTTTACGGATACACAGATTCCGGAGTGTGTAGATTGAAACCGCCAATATTTCATGAAACTCATATTTTATTACTGCAAACATGTCTGGTGGCGCACAGTTTTATACGAACACCTTTATTTTGTGAATATTGTCCATTTCGTGAAGGTCGTCTCATTCAAATTGAATATAAGGGGCCTAACGTTTGCCAATAAATATTATAGCCTAGGTTCGCATGACTGACGTGAATTCCACACTTAAGCGAACCTTACATTCTGGTTAAAGATGGATAAGGGAGACATACACCTGGATTGTAAAATATAAGTGTATACTATTCTATACATTAGGATCGATAACGGTTAGTCCATTAATCTATTTAATTATGCGTTACTAGCAAAGCATTGCAAACTGGATCGATCACAAGTGTATGTTTAGTATTGACTTACCTTATATTGTTGAACAGCATGTATTCGCCGGTAAATCCTTTCTCAATAATATTTCTTGTGAGGAAATAAATATCATTGGCGGAGGTAAATATAAGATAGACCCGAACGATAATTATGCCGTTACCCAGGACCGTTTTATTGCACCAAGGAGCTTAAATGGAAAGAAAACAATGTCATACTCAAATTATAGACCATAACAAGTTGTTAATAAACTACCGTTACATATTTTGTAGAATTCGTCGTTTTCCACTGAAAGACACTCGAACAGAAGTACCAAAGTATAATCGATCAGATTTGTCTGTTACCTTGCAATGTGAACGATACATTTTGGCCTCCCAGTGCATCGTATTCAAAGCCATAAGATTGGCACAGAAGGTCAGTGTCGTGTGAGTGTGTATTCCTAATTATGGTCGCAGTTTGAGTTACATAACGTCAAAACCCATAGGCAACATACAAATATGTACATCAGGGGGTTGACTGACTTCCACAATGATTTTCTAAAGGGTCAGTGAATGTGTAGAAGTTGATGAATGGGAGTAAGATGATATATTTGTTCAGGACCATGGTCCAGTTAACAACACTGGAAAATCACGTTTCTTCCATCTGGTGTAACCAATATATAACTGTCTCTATTTGTTTTCCTCACAATAACGTTATACACATTGATTTCAGTTAGAGAATATAACCGCTTTGCTGTCTAAGTACCTATGCTCAGGACCCGTGGCATATTGATATAATACATGGCGACAGCTTCAACCAAGAGTATTAACGTCGCTTTGCTAACCGCAAACTTGTCTGGAAGATTAATTGATGTTGGCGTCCTTTGACGCTAACTCAGGGTGATATTCTATACTGTTACACACAACAGAATGGAAGCTAAATAAATGGGCTATAATACCACTGACCGGTAAAGTTAGTTCCTGTAATATCCAGAGAAATCCATTATTTAACAATAATAGAACCCATGAAGACAGCAGCCGTAATGAAAACAGGACGTCTCTTTGAGATCAACTCCATCACAGAATTGGATATTTCCTAACAGTGGACTGAATTATCAAAAATTGCATATGATATATAGAATCACTCGAACCATGTATCAGATAGTTCTATTTGTCGAATTTAATATCTAGTATCTGTGGCAGACTGCTCAGCAGAACTGGTTTAATAAAAATGTGATTAGTTATTCGATTGATTAATTTGGTTCTTATCATTTCGCTTGGAAGTTTGCTGCTGATCTTGTTGTCCATGTTAATAAATGAGGGTGATTTTACTTGCATTTGGCTTAAATGGGGAAAAATTATGACATTTTAAAACGTATCTAAACAATACCTAATTATCTTATATGTCACCACGGAGATTGGATTATAAGTTGCTGTTCCATTACACTTTTTAAATTTTGCTTAACTTCAAGGGATACAGTATATAAAGCAATTCTACATTTAACATGATACAAGTATCGTATTCCAGGGTTTCTTTGCATGACTTGGGGTTTACGCCGGACTCAAAGTTAGTTCACTGGCAAGAAGACGTGCTAAGCCATTAGGTCGCTCGAAGACGTGCCAAGCCATTAGGTCGCTTGAAGACGTGCCAAGCCATTAGGTTGCTCGAAGACGTGCCAAGCCATTAGGTCGCTCGACGTCACAGGTAACAATCAGTAACGTCTTTTTTTCGTCCTGAAGTTTTTTTTTCTGTTTAATCTGAACAGGAAAAACTACCGGACGAAAATAGGGCGCTACTATTACTGATTTGAATAGCTCTATAGCAAGGAAACATGCTGTGTATCTCGGTGTGATATTAGGGTTTTACATGCTGAATGCATTTTCCCATATTACTGCTTGCCAGTCCAAATAATGAATTAAGCATCGTTAGGCTTCCCCATTTACAAACGGTATATTTCATACAGCCTAATACATCAAATCGTGTTCTTCCGTTCCTATGCCTGGACCCCACTAGAGCACAGGAAATCCGATTGCATATTCTTTGGAAATTGTGAGTATATCAGCCTTGAACCGGCCAAAGGTCTACTAAATCTTTTATTATCGTAGCAACCATAAAGATTTGTATGAGAGCAGTTGTGCACCTCTGGATGCCCATACGTACATTTATTCATGTTTCCGTGGTGACAATCAATTATTTATAATAAACTGGTTGTAGATGGAATTATTAAATTTTAATTTCAACACAAGCTGGTCGATTTACCCACACTGAGAAATGTGAACCAAGGCATAGGAAAGTGGCATGGGTAAGTTCCTTAGTGTCACATGCTCATAAAAGCATCATGCATAATTCCCATATATTCTTGTACATGTCACTTCCACTGATGACGATGGCAAAAGAAAGTCAAAATATTCAGACGAAAGGAGTCTTTCATTTTTTGGAGCTGCACTACTTGTGTACAACCATCTTGTAACACTCTTTCGTCCATTGTCGATGAGACTGCTCATCGAAGACCGTACATCACAAAGAGAAATAAAGTTAAATAAATACGAAATAAGTGATACAAATATTAAAAAGGTGTTGAAACATGTATAATTGCTTAAGGTTTAAATATATTTTACTTACGATTTTGATTTTAGTTTAAAATAGTTTGTGATACACATTGATCCTCGTTAAGTGCCTGGTGACAACACCGCAGGCAATGTTGTAAAACAAGTCAGTTGGTTCAAACTGCCCATTGGGTTGATTAATGGACCAATTGATCGATTGATCCGTACTAATTACTTCGCTCATATGACGACAAGCCAGCCTAATAGTTATAGGAAATAACTCTGATCGACTGGAATCTAATCTTAGATCCAACGTGAACTGTAAAAAATATAAGCACATTAATAACCCACAATAAACGCGAATTGTATTAGAACCCATTAATGAAAATAAATGTGCAAACGTGTGGAGAAACTTTCATGAACACGAAAGACGTTATACATGGCGGTGCAAGTCACCTAGAAAACAGACGCGGCTTGACTTCCTTGTTACATCCAGCGATTTTTTTGACACAGCTATATGTGCAGATTTAAAACCAAACTATAAAACATACTATTCACTTATTTCATGAAAATGTAAGTTTACAAACACAGAATGGTGTACATCTTACTGGAAATTAAACTGTTCTTTACTTAAAGATAAATCGTATGTATGAATTGTTAGGGAAGTAACAGATAGAACTATAAAGGGGTATTCGCTGCCTATCTATAATATTGAATATTTCTGGACAATAAAACCGTTTGCAGTACAATTTGTTGAAGATGATGACTTATCAGTGGAAACACTGTTGTTAAAGTGAAGGAAAGTTCAAGCAATTGACGCACACCATGTGAAATACAGTTACTTGATCTTTCTCACAGTTTTTTCTGCACGTAATAACCGCGCATGGCAGTACAGAATATACCAAATAGGTGCCATGTTTTACAAGCTTTCAGAGTTCTAGCGAATCAGAATGCGTATAGCAGTCAGCTGACTACATTCCGGTGACGTCAAAGGGATAAAGGCTGACAGATTAATACATAACTTATATATGCGAAAAAAAAGAGTAATCTAAGTTTTTGTGCGATTTTGTCGGATTTAATCGTCTATTGTTACTTTGAATTCTGTGATTACTTTATATCCGAGGAATGCCTAGGGGTGTACAGAATTCCACAAGTATGCCTACATGTTCGGTGGTAGGCTAACAACCAGTCGTTGGGGCAAGAAAGGAAAACAAATTAGAAGAGGCAGTGCCCGGGCTGCACAACTTCGAACAGAAATATATTGTGGTCCATGCTCACCCCAGAATATGTTCAGACCACTTTCTGAAGGAATGTTTCCAGATGCACAAGGTATCAAACAGTGTGGGTCCGGCAAACCGAGAAGAAGACGACAAGAGCCAGATGCCGTGCAACTAACCGACAGGCCGACAACGACCTGTCAGACCGAGTAGGCCCATGGCTACAACTTTGATGACCGATAAAAAGACAACTTTTTTTTAATAGCCAAGAAAATCAGCGTCAACGTAACGTTAAAGGTCTAGATTGTGGCGGGTTGCTAGTTTTATTTCAACGTGATTGTATTTAAAAATCCGACTCGATGCCCATTTCTTTCATACACTTACTGACAAAACAACAACAACTTAGGCTAATGTTGTAAACAATTTTTAAAAATCAGTTTATTTTAATACCCGTTGCATGAAATATTCTTGATAATGGTTGTAAAATAAACCGAAATATTGAATCATCATGCATGCATGTGTATCTTTTGTTGGAGTCGTAACTTTGCTCTACATGATGTATAAGTTAACATCATATGTAGCGAAGACTTTACGACTTAAAATGAGCCTTTCTTTGAATCTTTTGACGAATCATTAATAGCAACATATTAGGACCAGTCTTTATACTCGTATGCGTGCTTCCTTGGAAGGCTGCTGTCGGGCGTGTCCAATTATAAATCAATGTAAGCATTTACACATATACGCCTTGCGATGGAATTTAGCCAGGAAAGCCTATGATTGCATTTCTATGAAGGTTTTGGCTGTTTCAGGATTTCTGTTTTATTGTGCTATTAACTAAAACAATTTTGCCGTATTTTTGTTCTCAGTCAATGACTGGGTGAGCGAAATATGCATTTGTTCATATATTGCCAACCAAAGACTTGTATCAAAGATTGTATGAACAGCCCATTTGACCAATTGAGGTTAGGGTTAATTTATAAAATAATCACATCCCAGCAAATAAAATAACCATATTCAAAACTACAACCGCAAAACACTTCCTGCACGCACCAGTGCTCAGG
>JAVFBZ010053313.1:0-10158 GCA_032466195.1 Katharina tunicata
GCTCTGTCTGACGTTCATGTGCCGTGCGACTTCCGACTGCGATTCACCTAACTGGAGGCGGCCAATCGCAATGTTTCACCTATGCGTTTCTTTTTGTACAGAGTATATTATTATTATTATTATTATTAGATCATATTTAGACAGGGTAGCCTGTTCAATATTGTTCAATGATTCTTTCTACTTTCTCACCACCGATCTCTACATTCACTTGGCGATTGATGTTTAGACGTTCAGATCTTCCGAAATTCATATATTTAGTTGTTTTGTTTTTCAGATTGTTAGTCAGCTTATTATTAGTGAACCAGCAGGTGACATAACTTAATTCTCTTTCGAGCACCCTGCTAATGCGTTCTTTTCCGCTGAAAAAGTGCAGTGTCCTCTGCATAATGAACAATTTTGCAGTTCTGTATGACATTGGGTAAATCATCAATATACAGGATAAACATAAGTGGCCCCAGGCCATACTTCACTTCTCTTAAGTGGGAAAGTTTTCCATTTACATCAGTCATATCATTTAAGAGCCTCCAGTCACAGAACACAGAAACTGCCTAGTCAACGATGGTCCACTAAATCAAACGCCTTTTATAGATCTAAGAAGACTGCGCCTGTTAACATACCGTCTTCCATGTCTTGTAGAATGTAATCAGTGACCTCAGCGAGAGCTGTGGCAGTCGAGTGTTTGGGGCGGAAGCCTGATTGTGCCTTATTTAACAAATCATGTCAGCTTCGATGGTGGTAGGTTCTTGTTTCAGCAATGCGTCCGGAAACGGTAAAACAGAATAAGATTCCGCTCCAGGCGTCAATCTCATTTTGGAATGTTTCGAATGAATTTTATTGGCAAATTGTTCAATGTCAGATGGTGTACCAAACAGCGTTAAAGTGTCGTCTATATATCTGTAAACGCGATGGGTTTGTGGTGTAAAGTAACAATATGGTTTATCCGTGAAATCATCCGTAAAAATGTACGCCACAATAGATATCATTTGTGTACGCATAACAATGTCGTACGCATGGGGATGGTATTCGCCACTGAATTTACATCTGTTTTTTTGGAGACTGCATGAATGCTGTTAAATTGACTACACACACTACAAGACGAGCAAAGAATTTTCTTGAAAACTATTTTGAGCCATTTCACAAAACTGAAATTATCTTTGACAAGATATTCATGATGTGCAAAGTATTTCAACATAGTGGCCAAATATTTGTCCAGATTGTAATTATAGAAGCCATTGCTGAACTTATTGTTCGACCAATAAGCAAATTCCACACTGCTGGCATTACATTTTCTCAAATGACGTATTTTGCGAAAAAAATTGAACTCCTCTGAACAAAGTTTGTTGTCACCATCTGTATGTATCATACATCAGTCTGAGAGAACACAGTTTTTACAACATTAGTAATTATTCAATAATGGTAATTAACTGTTTGCCTCCGCCATTGACCTTGATGTTCCATGTGGATGTAATGGCCTTGATGCGAACAAATCAGCTACAGGACCCATAGGGAACTGCGTTCCATTATCACGTAACGAGTTGGCAGATGTCCAGTTGCCTGACCTATTGTGTCATTTTCCAGCGCGTTCATTTCTGCAAATTCCCGGACTATCTTTTCAGCTATTTCACATCTTACAAAAACTATCCAAGTAGAAGAAAGAGACCACACAGCTGCCATTTCATCTTCTTTTATTATCGATCATGACAAGTTTATTTTGTCTCCTCGTGTATTTAGAGGGCTGTAATCCCGCATCATTCTTTCACTACCTCCTTAATAAGTGTCCGTAGGGACGCAAATACTTCTGACGCAAAATTGATTTTTTAGGCCAACATATATCTTCATCCGCCGGTAGACAAAACATTATCACCTTTCTTAATTGTGGTGTACCTTGTATCTTTAGAGTCATAAATCTCAATTTCCCTGTTCATGTGTGCCCATTTCAGCCAGATATGCAAATGTGTGATGTAATAGTATTCTTTAGCAATAAATATCAACTTTGTATGTGCCGATTCCACGCATTAAAACACAAGTGTTGATATCAATTACAAAGATAAAAAAGTTAAAAAAAACGATTTTCATAGCTGAAAGACATTAGGGATAGTGCAAGACGATTGATATTAAAGGAAAATACAAAGCCAAATTGTTGCCAAATCGTGTCTTAAACTGTACACTAGTGGATTTATTGTACCATATCGTATGTCTTAAAGTTTCCTTCATCTTTTTGATGTACAATACCAGCGCATTGTGAGTGGTTAAAGTCCAATAGATTTACATGTATTTGCAACAGTGACATTACTTAATTTTATTACTGAACGACCTGCCTCTGAATAATCTCTGGATCTATTATATTTACTCCTTAAATTTATATTATTGAATTAATTTTTATAATTACAGAAAAGTTAATCAAGTAATTCTATGTCGGAATACAGGTCTATACTGATTTGATGTAAGCAAAACTTGGTATACAGTATATATAGCTTGAAGGTACACACCAAACAAGTCATAATGTCATCAAGTTATGATTGTAAGATTACGTTCTCAGAACAATTACATTATAATGGTTGGTAGCAAAAATGTACATGTATGTAGAAGGTGTCGACATGTCTAGGCAAAGCTTGGATATAGAGGATTGCTGGTTTTAATCACATTTACACAGAACAGAAATAATTTGCTTAAGTAAACTGCAAATGTCTGATAAGGGGAAACGTATGACGACATTTATGTTATGTCCATAAAATTAAGGATAAATTTAGGATAAGGTATCATGTTGGCGTTAATCTGGGACATTGGTCAGAGACGTATTAAAAGTTATAACTAGAATTTCAGTCGTCTAAAGTCATACGAAATTATCCCTGGTAGAATAAAAATTGGTCAGCATGCATCATAAAAGAAGATGAAATGGCGAACGTTTGGAACGTTTTGCCTACTCTGGTCTGCCATTCTCTTAAAACATTGGAAACCACTGAACTGATAATGCGGTAACATGAACAAATGTCATCATAAAAGTGTCAATACATCAGGCAGCTAGATATTTCACAAGTCATATTTACCTCACGACCTTTAAAAGTAAGTAGATACGCTCGAATGAAAAATAATTTTTCTGAAGGACTCAAGGCATATTGGCGAAAAGTGGAGGGTAAAACAAAATAAGTGACAGGTGAAGTGTTTCAATATTCGACAAATTATATTTGTTTTAAAAAGTTCAATATGCTTGCACAAAAACATATATATGTTCAAAATATCGGCATTTGCGTTCAACCAAGTTATCTTTTTATTGTTCTTTTGTAAGATGTGTTCTAAAATTGTGCATTCATATTGTACAAATGTATATATTTACAATGTTCAAGCTGTGATTTTTAAGAAATAGCAGTTAGTCTCTTCCCTGCCACAACCATTTACCGAAAATCGATCCAATGTGCTCAAATCTTGAATATAGTATAATTAAATTGAGTTTGGAGTGTGTCGCTCTGTTAGTATTGGTTTTATCAGAAATGAAATACTTACAAATGAGAATAACGGGTGCTCCCTCAGTTGAGTTCGCGCCACAAACACTACACAAGTAATCATCCAATGAAATCCAGTCATATAAATGTCTTCCGTTTCATTATTATTTTTGAAGAGGCGCACAATTTTAAACCCTTCTTATTTAGTCATCCTCGATGCCTACCTTTATTTACCTGCCATAGACTTGCAAGACAGATCAGTGGCTTATTTGTCGTGAACAAAAGTGCATAGTAGTTAAACTGGTAATTTCAGTTCTATTTATGTCATTGGTTGGCAGACGTGAGGATATTTAAGTCATATGACGTTGAATCGGTCTCGAGACCTTGAAGTCACTAGAAATAAACAATGGAAACTTAGAACATCGCGCCACGACAAACTGCCTTTGCGGCCTCTGTAAAAATATTGGTCTAAACTAGAAGAGATAAAGTTTACGTGTGGGCAGTGTTACAGTGTAACATCACTGATGTTTTCACCCATAGTTATTAACAGATAAAGGAACTGACAGTGCAGTAACATTGAACGGGATAGGAATAAAATGTTCGTGCAAAATGTCAGTCCTCTAAAGTCTCCACGAATTATTCCTCCTATAGAACAAGCGTGTATTTAAATTGAACCTGGGACCTATATATGGCAGAACCAGATTATCAGAATAACACCAAAACAACAAACACATTTGTGGGTAAGATCTTGATAAAAAAAGACACTATTTCAGTGTCCCTGTGTAGGTGCTTACCGTAGAGAAATCTTCAGAGCCTTTACCTGGATACAAAATTCGGTCGTTCTACTGTGAGGCTCAGTAGTACAGTCGGTTAGAGCGCTGGCCCTGCTAGCCAGAAACACGAGTTCGAATCGCGGTGGAGGAAGCAAAGTGTTCTTTTTTTACCTTTATAAATAAACATATACGATCAAAGTACGTACAGCATATGCTAAACAATGCCTGTTAACTAATTCTCCATGATTACTATTATGTGTGACGGGTTGTAATGAATAAGATAAAATATATGTCATATATGGAAACGTATATGTTACGAACAATTCCCTGGATACTCTCAATAGAAAACCTGTTATATTTCGTGTTTAATCTATTGAAATGTTGGCCATCACTTTCTCTCCTTGTCTAGCGTTGGATTCAACTAGATTTTTTTTATCCAGTCTATCTTTACCGTTGATCTGCTTGCCATCTCTGTTTTCACGTAACTAATACGTTCTCTTCTGTGACTGTCTTTTAACAAGGGAATGTTCAAATTTTCTTCCACGAGTTGGGATGTGATAATTTGATATCCACATTGACAGGCATTCCTCTTACTCTACCGGCTGAGATTTTCCAGAGGGAATTTCTGCAGCATCTAATATCGAGATTATTCTTTTTCGACTATTTCAATAGGCCTACGTATGTTTGCCTCCTAAATCAGTCAGAATACAGTACTTTTCCTGTGAATATACTCCGATTTTTAAATACCCAATCGTCAATCACACCTTGAATATATCCGATTTTGTCAGTGTTCAACAGCACCACTCTATACCATCATTGTATATATTCCATATTTGGTCGCAGGTCGTAACAAACTGGAGAATGACGAGGTGTTCAAAAATGAAAAGAGCAGTCCTTTAGTTTGTCCAGCAAGAAAAATGTGTAGCTATTTTGTTTTAAGATACAAAAGACAGCAGTAGGACCAGATAAGCAGATTAGCAGGAAAAATAGATTGAAGCTTACTGAAGTCGTTTGTGCTGGCGCTGGTTCTCTGATAAATCCAACTAATATGGTTTTATATAGCCCACTACTACCACCAGAGGCTATTAAATGTTAAATCGATTCATATCGTAATAGACCTTGTCTGTAATCGGATTTCCCCCTAAAAAATCCAATCTTTTTTATATCAATTCTCACTTAAATTTAAGTCACGCGGCTTGTCAGCAGTTCTTTTGGATACGAATCTAGCAAGAAACGGGAGAAGAAAGTGAATAATGAAATGTCACGTCTTTGTTAAACTCAAATGTAGCTCACAAAATTGTTAACATATGCTTGGGTTTCCTATATCAAACTTGAATTGAACATATTAAGGATCCTGTGGTGATAAAGGTATCTTCGTCACAATTAACTGTAGATAAACTTACTCTGCTCGTCTGCTTAATTGGTCGATGGTTATAAATGAGAACACCTGGGCGTTCTGTTAATAGTGTTATAGTCATTGTTTGGTTATTTTAATATATCTAGTAAATGAATCCCTGTTATTAACGCTGTCAAATCCCTTATGTGTACAGTGTGAAACAGAAAATTCATATTTAGACGTACCTGAATCGCTATAGAACTAAAAGGGCTTAAGTGAATGAAAAATATTATTCTAAATACTTCACATCTAAAACATGTTAGAAAAAAATCTTCACAGATTCAGACACATTTTATATTCCTGTATTTCGTCGGCCATATTGGAAAACGGCGTGTACAAGAGAGTTCCGATGTCTCTAAAATCCTGTTTAGCATACCAATTTTGTGTCCATGAAATGTTCTAATCTCTTGCATAAAAGACCCAATTAGTTTTACTTTGTATCAACGGGTCTGAAGTGAATCCCTGTTGATAAGAAGAGATTTAAATTTTACATTTGTACCTCCAAGCCATTTTAGTATATAAATGAATCAAAAGGTAAGCCTTTAGTATATGAGTCCATTTAATGTGGGATGGTCTTAGTAAACAATTTCTGGCAGATTTTGGATATTGTGCTCAAATTGTCCGTTAAGGAATGCAACGAAAAACCTTGGTGTGAAAATGTTTCCCCTGTTACCTGGTCTATGATCTTCAACGAGGCCTGTTCTGTTCTCTTTACGGCTTTGATTCCCAGAGGATATTCTACACGACTTCTTCGCAAGATTAAATCTGAAACCCTCAGAAAACTTAACAGTTATAATGTAGGCCAGAATCGGGACCTGTACGAAAACATCAGAATTACCCTGTTATATTGTCAGGCAGGTCCTCTAAATGTATGAAGACTAGGGAGATGTAAGCCAGACTATTACATACCAGAGAGAGCTTTCTTCGTCGGGGAACACACTCAATTTTTTGTATCATTTGGCAATGGTTTAAACTTTGATTCTGAAAATGTGATATACCTCATAACTTATAAAAAGTGTGTAAAACAGTAGGTTGGAAAAAACATAAATCCTATAAGGCTTACAGCCAACAATCATTTGATTTCAATCAGACTACAGCTGATAAGCTCCCCCAATAGGTGAACATTTTCCCCTTCCTGGCCATTCGGTCATAGATCATTTTGAAATCATGCCGATTGAAAAACTCCTGTTTTTCCTTCTGAAGAGGAACTCATACGGAATCGCTTGCAGGGAGAAGCTCATTGTATTAAAACACTCCAAACGTTGTATCCATTGGGTTTCAACCTTGAGCCAGGTTAAGGCTCCAGGGTTGACATTATTCCTTTTGTATTCCAATATGAGCGGCCTAGCACCAGGTTTGCTAGTCTCCTAACACAGGAATGTGAAAACATTGTACCAAAAATGTTTAGGCCTCTCTTACAGAGACCTATCAAAGCGTACAAGAAGAACAAATCTCTCAAGGACTTCTTGGTTAAGACGAAACTCCCTTCTGTATCAGATAACCCCTAACTGCCTTCATCTTCATTTGGTAGACTAATGGGTTTACTCCTAACTCTTAACGATACATTTTTCAGGTTGTGCTTATTTTAACGTTACCTATTTATGTTACATATTCGTCACATATTTATCTTCACAATTTACATGTTACATGTATTGCCTTTTCTCGAGATGCGCCTTTAGGTTATCCAGAACAACTCAAGGTTCGTGTGTATCTATAAACTTGTCTCTGAGAATTTATCTAGAACATGAGAAGATTTGTCGGTTTTAATTAGTCGATATCTCTGTGCCAGTGTGATAACTCTTGACCCAAAAATATATATATATATATATCTTTCATTTGTTGCGCAACTTACAAGTATGCTGATAAGTTGCTCGCATTTATTAACACAGGACTAAGAAAAACAGTGAAGCGTCACGGAATTGAAAACACAAAAACAGCAGATTGTCCTTCAAACATATCTAAGCACTTCACCAAATAAATATACAATCTATTTGACAGGATAGCTTTATTCAAGGGTCGTAAAAACTGAAATAAACGTACTCAGGTATCAGTTATGAAAAAAACACTATATACAAACAAACGGCAAGAACCTAACAATACATGTCGGGAACCGTCCAGCTAACCATCCATACGTGACTTAAAGGGTTTCGCATTTTCAAAACCTAATTCATCAATGAATCGTCCCTACCCGGCGCGGTTTACATTTCTACACCTGCATGAATCATCAAGACAACTTTTAGTAACATTGGATGTCCTGACGAGAGCTGGACATTAGCAGTTAGTTGATTGCTCCTACATAGTTTGCAATTTGGTAAAACAACTTCTTTTAAATTTACACTTGGTAGTTTAACAGACTGTCATAACATTTGTGAAAACTCTATTTATTGGTATGTCTTCCAAGTCTGATTCACAATTTGTGACCACTTTGATTTGTTACTAATTTCTCCTTCTCTACTTGGCAGTATTTAAACACAAGTTGTCCCACTGACTTATACTGACATTATACGCATGTGCGGATGTGCCACCTATTCCACGTGTCGTTGATTTTACATCAGGAAAATGATGGATATCTTTCGTAAAGCCTTTGTAAAAATGTATATATAATTACTTTAGATGTAACATATTAAGTCTCTTTGAAAACCTGATGACCCGCCGTGACCTACAGTGTATATATGCTAGTACTACTGAACTAATGATTTTAATTCCTCTTATAACCACTGAGTTCGTCGTTTTCAATGTGTCTTTTTAAAACCTGTTTCTTTTCTTTGCAAATATCCAGAATAAAACAGTTGTTTACAAATCCGATTAAGTCAGCCATTGGACTAGTATGCTGTCTTGTATTTATTGTGGCTGGATGGTGAGTTTTAATGTTATTTCGGTGGTTTCTGGAGTCTTGTTTTAATCTGACAGAAACACAAGGTAAATGGTTTAAACAGTATTTTTATTTCCAAAACAGATACGTAAGTAGGGTTTACTTCAGAATAATTAACTGCCTAAAAGTAAAGCTTGTATTTGATAGTCCACCATAGTTATTTTTTGTAAGCCCATTCCATATCAAGTATGTTGTGTAAATTATATATTTTTGTCTCCAAACTTTGCATAGCAGGTCTATGCTCATCATCCTTTGCCCCAAGTCTTCAATTATATCTCATGCATTTATGATAGTTGGATACCACTTGTTTTGCATTCCTGGTAGGTGTGGCAAATCTCATACATTTCAGTACCTTTTCGCAAATTAATACATCATTTTTAACCAGCCTTATAAGCCTGATGCCACGTAAAACAGAACAGATTAAATCGACAATTTTTTTAAATAGGATAAGAAATAGAAGGAACGAAGTCTGTAAAACCGGCATTTTTGTGCTGATCTTGTTCGTAGATATTTGTTTTTTATTATATTTTATACAGCAACAACACAAGTTTTTTTTTTCAGTCGAGTTGTTGGCCTCCTTTTATTCAGCAGGTGCTATAGGCTTGGTAATCTCGACCCTCGTCATCGATCTGCTGGGCTTTAAGGTCTGTTAAATTATAGCCATAGTTCTGGTGATGGCATCCAGTGTTATTTTGTCCTGAACAGTTAGCTTTCCTGGTTTTGTTAAAGAGCGGACACTTCCATTTGGATTTTTATTTATGTTAAATTGTTCGGCGTATTGTCTAGCATTCCAGTGTTGTGTCGGTGTTGGTGCTTTAAAGGCTTCCAAACGACACGCCAGAAAGTTGATCTGCTTCTATACAATGCTGGCCTAACATTAGGAAAGTGTTATGATGCTCTTATTTGTGATGTCTTCTATTCATCCGAAAACATGTATGAATTCTCCCTTACCATGTCTATACCATTCGTGATCGTGACCGTAATTTGTGTTCCGTTTTACCAAAACCAACGGCTGAAGAAACTGATTTCAACCCAGAAAATGATGATAACTCACGACCCTCTCATACAGATTTGATATCCTCTGGTATGGTACAGTTATCGATGTTTACGCTCGTACTTATTATGGGCTGCACTGTGACCTTTACGAACAACGTTACAAACATATCTAAAGCTGTTGGATTTACGGATCATAAATTTCTTGTTTACACGTATTCTCTAATTGGCTTCCTTTCTCGGATAGTATGTGGGTTAGTAGTGGACTTTGTTGGAACTATTCGAAGAGAAGCCACGTTACTTTATTTCTTCTACATTACATTCTGTGTCGTTATGACCTTGGGGTTTCTTTGGACAAATGAATTGAGTATATTCCATATTACTGTGTTAGTTTCCCTCTTTTCATCGCCAAGTTTTTCTGTAGCACAAGTTATGCTGAATATGATAGTCGGTCCTAAACACCAACTTGTGTGAATGGTTGTTCTACTAGTATCGGGTTACATTGTTACAATTATCCAGCGGAATCCTGTATGATACCATACATTAGTTACCCTTTGGCCGTCACAGAAATCTTCCGGGTTGACTGTTTTCATTGGGTGTTTCTAGCACTGCTCTCTTTAAGTGTCGACTGTTTTCACTGGGTGTTTCTAGCACTGCTCTCTTTAAGTGTCGACTGTTTTCATT
>JAVFBZ010053335.1:0-10157 GCA_032466195.1 Katharina tunicata
GCAATATTTCCTGAGCTATTAAATCGGTTTCTGTAGCCATTGTCAACCAGGATGAAGTGGGTATGATGCGGGTTCAACGGGATCGGCTGAAATTCATCCATACTCCAAGAGCTCATCTCGTACTTCACAGAAAAGGATAGCTTTAAATAAAAAGAGCAGAAGTCAGTGACATGAAGGTCATATGTTGTGAATATGATACGAACTAAATGATACGTTAGTAGAACTGTTTTAATGCAAGTAAAACCACATTCAGAAACAATCATATTTATGTTTATTTAAGTACCATCTTGAGGTTTCACTTAAAATTGAATCATAATCATTAGGTCGCTAACAAGTTGACGCCAAGCCCTCTATAACATATAACACTCAAAAGTATATAAGCGTCATGATTAAAGATGGTTTGCTCTCACCTCTTCTAGTGATCGTCGGTTCTTTACGAATCCCCAAGGTCCTATACCAATACACTTAATGTTATTTTTCACTCTGTGATCATTAATGCTATAGGACTGTCCGATCTTCATTATACTTCCTACAGCCTTCATTACTCCCACATCAAAACCCGAGGTTATAAAAATAGCCTGGGTTGTCTCAGCAATCTGGAAAATAACTTTGGTGTCCTCAAACCCGCTGATAAAGAAATATACTGAAGTTTTATGGTTGACGAGAAATATGGTAATAACTGAAAAGCCTGAGAACCAAGATCAAGCCAATATTCTTAAATAATATACACATATAACCATGCAACTGACTGACAGGCTACTTGAGTGTTTCAATAGCTAACCATGAAAATACATTGCATACATTTGTTCACTGGCAAGTTTCTGGTTGATGTGGCTGCCACTGTCATGGCATCTACTATAGACATTCATACATTCATAAGTAAAATTTACTCTCGGAATTTCGTATACCTTTTCTGAGTTTCGATCAAACAATTAACGTAACCTACCTTCAGCAAACCATTTTCAAACTTGTCTCGTCTGCGACCTTCCAGTCTGAAATTCTTTGCTCCGCCCACGACGGAAACTACTAAATCAGGTTTATCAGACATTAAACCCCACTCCTTGTCCACTAAACTCCACATGTTCTCTAACGGGTCCTCGTCGGAAACACGGAGAAACTAAAGTATTAAAGGTAAGGTTAAAACTGCAAGATTATTGGGCACAGTGAAAAAAATATACCACAAGACCCCGACAGACACCTTTGTTATTTGACGAATGGAGCAACGTCTCCGCTAACACTGCTGCTATACGATACGATCAAACTTTCTTGAAATCATGCGATATTTGTGTTGGTCAAAATGGCCGACAGCACAGTAGGTATGAATTTTTTAAAAAGCATCCTGTAATGTTTTTTCTTCTTTTAAAGTCAAGAGCTTACCTTGGATGGCTTAACGCCTCCAGTGTTGCTAAATGTGACCTTCCCGCAAGCGTTTGTCGGAATAACCTTGAATGCTTCCTCCCAAAGGTAACCAATGTCTGGTATATCCACAGGTACAATGTTCCCCCAGTTTTCATAAGCACACATGTCCCGTATCTCTAGTAACCGTTAATATGTTTTACACCGTTAATTGCGTAAAAAAGATATAAAAGCAACACTTGCCATAAAGATTGTTTCCCAAGTCCCTATGCCACGTCATAATAGAATGAAGGAATTTGACGGCCAGAAATTCGAAATGTTAAAACGAAATGTAATTACAACAACTTACAAAACTGACACCCAAAGACATAATCATATCAAGCGTAGTATGTAGCAAGTCCACGCCCTTACTTCTGAGCAAACACTCAATTTTATGAATCTGCTTCCAAATATTTTTGACAAAACTTTTTTTCTTTCCAAAGACATTATTACCTCATGTCAGGGTGTTTGGGCTTTAACCCTGAGCCCTGAGGACCCTGGGCTTCAAGACGGTTTTTAAAAGTCCTGAGACATAAAAAGACGAATTTGTTATCCGTCAAACATTCCAGTGTTTACATAAATGTTTGGTTTCGATCAGAGTTACGTCTCCTGGCTGTGGTCTCTCAGTACCACCATATAGCGCTGTCAGATTTCAATGACATCGAAAAAAGTCAATGGAAAAAAGAGATTTCCCGACGTCTTTCCTCATTTAAATAAAACGATTGGGAAGGAGACATGCTATTAGCTATTGTAGTGCAACCTAATGATGGAATTTTCAGTACAGCGTATGCATGCAAAAATACTGATTTGGAACAATTTTGCTTGCTTCAATATTAACATTGACGTTTGTTCATAAATAAACACAGTTATACGTTGCAAAAAATAATAGTAAAGTGCTTCAAGGCTTGTATCATAATAAGAATTCAACGTAATGAGGGCACAACATTTGTTTCATATGTATTAACAAAGGTTTTATATATGTAACGAGTCGTATATATAAAACGTCCACATGTTGAATCTTTTCAGGGGCGGGGATAATAACTGTTGACTTAGAGTAACGTCGGTGCCTCAAAGCGTGGCCCTGACGTAACTGCTAGTTGACATATCCTCATTAAAATATTCTGCAAACGACTGCAAGAATTTTCTGTTTACAATTTCTTTATCCTAAAACTTTCACTTAACCTACAAATCTGGGGTAGGGATGAACGGAAAGCCTGTAAATTAACTATTTGATCTAAATATCTATAACTCATGTGATTCTGTGATGACACAAAACACAAAATGTTTGGATGTGTATGTGATTTTAAATTTAGAAATGAACCTTTAAAGTAGTAGATGTCACGTTATATCTATCACATGTGAGACATGTGAGATATTCCCGCGTATGGCAAGCCGTTTTATCACTTTTTTCTTTATTTCACATATGTAAACAGAATTTGACATATGTCAAATAAACCTTTATTTTACATATCTAAAATTCTTTTTCACGTAAGTGAAAATCTATTTCACATATCTGATATTCCTTCTCAAATATGTGAAATTGTTGTTCACATAAGTGAACTAAGTTACTATTATACATAAGAATTTAAGAAATGTAAAATAAACTTTTATTTCACATATGTGCACAAGAGTTCAACAGTATGCAGTTGCTGCAAAATGATTTCTCCCAACCTGACCTAAACACGTGACCTCAAGTTGAGATGGCGAACATATTGATGGTTAGGTAATATAGGCTAGCTGCTTTTATTTGACGCTACTAATTCTGTACTCGAGCGCCATAAAGCAATATACCATGTAATTCTTCGATTATTGTTTTAACCTGTATACTAAATAATCTCTCCTTCATATAACGGAAATGCTTATACTACTAGTGGGGTTGTTCCTTTTAAACCAATGACAACTTTGTTTATGTTTGCCTGTATTAGTCGGCTTCTTAAACCGCATCGATGAGAGCAACATCCATATCGCATCAACATGACACGATTGACTGACGAAATACCTAAAGTGTATTAGATCAGACTCACCTTGTGGCACCAGTGTATTGATGACGTCAGCAGGGACAGCTTCCTTCTCAAAAAAAGCTGCATGATACCGAAGTTTTTCTCCACAGTGACACCTGACACATAAAGTTTAATATCGTAATCTTAATTTAATATATTTAAATTTATAAGCTTGACTCTAAACATCATAAACTTGACTCCATGTGTCATTCGAATTTCGACCAAGGCAATTAGGAATTGTCTAAAAACAAATGGTACATGAATCTATATAATAAATTAAACCATTATTATATTTCAATTAATATATGCGCAGGTTCTGGTATTTGCAATAAATCAAGATTTTTTTGTAGTTACATTTGTTCAGAAACTTACCGGAAACTTTTAATATCCGTGCCTGGTTTTTGCCGAAGCATGGGAACAAAGGTCACACATTCCTTGGCGTGCAAGTTTTTCTCATGAACTCGCCATTTACTCTGTAGGAATGAAAGTGCAATCATCAAATCTGCCGCAAAGCAATTTCACCTAAAACACTAGAGAGTTTTGCTTTACACATTGCCCAATGGCTCAAGGTAAACAGGAACACACACAAAAACGAATACAAAGCAAAAAGTTGACATGTTGAGGCATATTTGTGTTAATAAGGCACAGGCAGAATGTTCCACAGCTCTTAGGAAGGCCCATTAAACATGACATCACACTTGAAGAATTAACATATACTATTCCTTTACAACTATTTTATATTCCACTAAAACTTTGTAACAACCGCCTCTAGAAGGTTTATAAAGTAAGATCCACCTGGCTGAGACATCCTTGAGAATTATCTTCTCATATATTCCTTTACAAGTAATGGATACATTCTGCCAAGCGGTATATAGAGGTGTTTTTAGAGGTGGTCGTAACAACCGTCTCAAGAAGGCTTATAAAATAGTACCAACCTGGGTGAGGCGTCTTTGATAATTAATATCTCACATATTCCTTTACAGGTAATACCTATTCCACTAATGCTTGATTCTGTCGAGTGGTATTTAGAGGTGGTCGCAACAACCGCCTCAAGAAGGTTAATACAATTATAGCCACCTGGTTGAGGCATTCTTGAAAATTGATCAGTTTGCAGACCCGATCATTGGTTCAAAATTCGTGAAAATAGATCCGAATGTGGAATGGCTTAAAAAGTAATTAATAAGGATATTTTATTGAGTGTTTGCAAATTATAAATATCTCAAAACATTTTTCCTGAGCATGCTCCTCCAACTAACCCAGACTATCCCATTCCATGTCTGAATCATCCTACCCGCCATACCCTATGTAATTATGTAAATGTACTATATTTCTTCTTTGTTGTCTTTACATTATTGCTGTTGTTTATTTTATATAAATTTTAAATGCAGAAATTTTTTTTTCATAAGTTTGTCATTGGCTAATGTTTATACATATTGTATGTACACAGTATAAATCCTCTTTCGATGTAAAACACGGGTTCGAGTCTCCCAGTGGACCTGGGTTATATGAGGGAGTCACACAAGGTGACTTCGGCAATCGCGGGGGCGGTTTCTACGAGGTTTCCTCCTGGTTTTCCGCCGTATTGAGTAGAGCAGATTAAGTTGTGGAGAATCCGTCGTCATATAAATTAAATACCTTTGAGTACGACGTTAAACACCAATCAAACAAACAAACAAAGTGTTATTGACCTTTTGATCAGAGAAAACATCGTAATAACCACTTCGCGAATAACAGCGTTCACGATTCGCGATCCCGTTCGTTTACAATAATATTTATAAATGCAAAATATAATAAGTTATCGATATAATCCAAACGTTTGTGACCACAAAACCCTTCTCTTGTGTCCTCTATAAGGCGATTGAAGACATTAGTAACAAAACAAATATTAAATATATTTAATCGTATTTACACAGAAAATAACAAGAGAAGTCGACATGATGACAACCCTCAACGTTAAATAACGGTTATTGTGATGAATTCATACTCACCTCTGGAGTTTGTATATCCTTCAGCGATTCTCTGCTGTTGGCGAGTGAGCGAGGAAGAGTGAAATGCCTCATATCTCAAGGAGGTTTTGTCCGCAATGTACCTGAGAAGAGATTACTTTGTATAGAGATATTTTCCCTGACGATTTTACATAGGAACCAATAAGAAAGTGCTGTATCGTTTATATAAAACCAAAGAAACGTGTGACTTAAGTAATGACACAACTTGAAAAGAATGATTAAAAGCTTTTTGAACGTGCTTATAGAACACGTCAGACTTTTACCCATTGGGTTTTTAAACCAAGAAAATAACAAAGTGTAGTGGCTAGACGATCCCAAGCCAAAGAGGCAATATTGAAAGAGTGGCCAATCAATACATCGATTATCATCCCTCAGTCCGTTGTATGGTTCACAATTAATCCATACATGCTTGAATATTGCACAATACACGATGGCTGCTGTATATGTATGCGGACTGTGCATGCGCATGCGATCACATCAATGGTTTGAGCTGGAGGACGATTGAAGATCAGTAAATCAGTAGATCTATTCTAAATTCATGATATATGCGCGAATTTTTCAAAATATGCAATGGTTGCCATATCTATGTGTAGGTTTGGTGGAATGCAATCCCATCCATCATCTGAAGTTTGGAGTTAATCTATTAATTTCAGGTTACGGACGGACGGACAGACTAGTAGAGAATACATATTTCTTTAGACTTTAAGGTTGCAGAAATTGCAATGGTTAAAGTTTTGATATTCATACCATATATATGAAAGAATATTGTAAAGAGCGCCACGGCCTTGTTAGTGTAAAGAATTGGTGGAATGCAATCACATCCATCGTCTTAACACGATGAAGCTATACATTTCGAGTTTTAAGTATATCTGTGAATATGTTTTTGAGCTGCCGTGTTCACAATATCTGTGGTGTGAGCTACATTTTAAGTTAACTGATGAATTTATTATCAAGCCATCGTGTCCACAAAAATACATAGGTGAATAGTATCAAATCGCAATGGTGGCGATATTGTTATGGAAGTTGGTGGAAAGCAATTCCATGGTTTATTTAACAATTGGAAGCTACATTCCAAGTTTCATGTTAATCTGTTTATCTGTTTAAAATTATTGTGTACACAACATTACTGTTACGGACGGTCGAACGCATGAAATAAATAAGAAACAAATAAATATCAGCATCATAAAATTTGTGTATAAGCTCCCATTTACTATCATGTTAAACTTGTTGTGTAGATGAACCCGTGACGTCACTACCAATATTCACAATAGCTTGTTTCCCGTTATGCTGAATTTGAGAACCATAAATCACGGGCATTTATCTTTAAAATTAAACGTGAAAAATAATGGAATCTGGTCAAAAATCTCTAGAATTGTCCTTGAATTGGTTAATTTTGGAATCTGCTTTTAAAGAGCACAATGCTTATATGAGAAGTCTAGTAGCAATTCAGAAAACAGCATACTGGATTATCAAAAACCACCTGTGGGATTTGTGCACCCATACAATTCACCGCAGATGAGTGTCGAGGGAGAGGAGATGGCTGTTTCCATGTGATTGCAGATAAATATTAACTTGTGAAATAATACCTTGTGAAATATGACAACAGTTCATTTGTAGCTAAAAATAAAAATAGATTTTTACTGATGTGAAAATTCAGCCAGATCCTTGGTTTCCATGGAGATTTTAGACACAACCCCATTCGAAAAAGCTGTAGCTCAAAATGTAATCTGACATGCTATATTTATTTTGAACAATTTGCAACGCTCAATGCCCTCTTTCTTACAAGGTATCACAATATTCCGAATGGTTTTTTTCGTGCACTTTTTCAATGGGTGAACTAACTTTCACCACTGGAAGAGGGATTTTTAGTGGTTCTTACCTAACCTATAGTTAGCTGATGGAGGATATGCAAATAAATGAATCATTAGAATGTGACAAACATGATATGCTAATTGTTCTAGGTCGAGTACAAACAGTAACAAATGTGTGGGAACCAGACCGTGAAGTACTTTACGGGTATGCATGACAGAATACCCCTTGACTGCCTAAGCAACAATTAATATCTTTCTTGAAGAAAAGGCCTTTGTAGTATGACGTATAGCATGTAGAATATTTCTTCACATAAAATGTGTACATAAAAATGATGAAACGTGGTAGTTTGCAACATGAAGCAAGATTAATTCTGCAAAAAACAGTCAAACACGTAGTATTGCGTGTCACAAAACTGTTAAAAATCAAATATTAGTTTGTGTTTAAAATTAGCATGTTATAAAGTGATTACTGAAATCCAGTTTAAAAACAGAGCTTTATATTTATTTTACTGAAGTCTTACGTCTGACTCAATGACTTTTCACTTCAGTGATGGCTTTGCCTTTTCTTTTTATGGTGAACACCGGACAAATACATCGGCTCACCACCCCGCTAACTTGCCAGCCACCGGAATGCACACTTAAGTACCTTTGGCCGACAAACGTACTTGATGCGGTCACTTATATGCGTCACATTAAATTGGGCTGTAGTAAGCCATAGGTCTGGAGTGCAGCATTTCTATCAACTAAACAGTCTGGAGTCTGAGGAATATTCATGCACGTCGCCAAATCATGCTGAGGAAATCTCCAAAATACTACTAAAATTCAGTTTACGATGAGCGGTGCTGGCAAAGGCCTATGCCGTTCAGTTTTGCAAAGAACCACAAGTCTGTAAAATTGTAAGTCGTGACAAATGTTCACCCACTACAGTTTATATCAGGATGTTTTTTAAACTGAAATCGGGCATGAACGTTCTACAATTAGCCATTGAGCGCCACCAGTAGGTGTAGAGTTACTGTTATACAGAGAATAAACAAATCTTGACGTTGACAACTAGATGTCAGTATGACTTAGCCCAGAAGAGTGCAGTCGTGAAGAAAACTAGCGATTGCTCACTGCTAACTGTGTCAGGATATGCGGTGTGACCCATATACCTTTAATACTAGACTTCACTATGTACACTGGAATGTATACATTAGTAGGTAAACGGTAGACGTAGACACAATTGATTCGTGTTTGCTTATCGAATTGAATCATATCCGTGGAGAAAGCCTACAAACGATCGATACATGCTTTAAATGTAAGAGCAATATACTTAATATTGCCAAGATTTAGATCCAACCATATCCAGCTTGGATAACCCCACAAATATCCAACCTGTTAGAAGTGACGGTAGCCACAAAAGACCTGTATCTTCCTCAATCAGTAATGTCTTACCTGTGGATTTTGTCTCCTTCGCTCCAGAAGACTTCTGTATTAGTTACTTTCATATGTTTTTCTCACTCCGCCCTCTCGCCATGTTACTAGTGTTAAAGTGTGTGCGATGAGTGTAGGCCTAGTCAGTAACGGGGTATTCCTTAGTGAAGGCCTATTTACTGACCTAAATACATTTACAATACTGCTTACGCCCAGTGAAAGTTCCGGTTAATGATTGGCCCTCAGAAAATAAGTAGGGACTACTAGTCTAATTTTAGACCTTCATCTCAAACTGGGTTTTTCCGAAAACTATCATTGTTACCAGAAATGTATTGACCTATTTTGTCGGTAACAAAATAGCGCCAATAAGCCTAAATTCGTACTCTCAGTCATCAACTATCTCTTCATATAAATAATTTCCCTCCAAAGATAAGCCTCGTAATTCATTTAATTGTGCATGCTTCTGGATTGGGGGTTGTGGGGCGCTTAAATTGTTGGGCCTCAAACTGGAATTACGTCTAATCCTAGAAAAAGTTCGCGCATAGTTATGGAACGCCGCCTTATCCTCGAATTTTATGCACTTAATCGTTGATGTTTTGCCTAATCCTGGAAATCAATTGCGTCTAATCATGGAAAATCGTTTAATCATAGAATGTTACAGTTACAGTCAAATGATTCGTCCCTGGCATATAAAATTAACACTGTTATGTATTGAGGCTCACGGTGGACATACCCGCTACTGACTTGACGTTGAGACGTGTGGTGTGACATTCCCAGTGTTTCTGTGATCAGTGCTCTAACGAAATGTTCATTGTTTGACCCCACCCATCTTTAAAGGCTTGTCATATTGATTGTACTGATTTGATTGAAATGAATTTAGGTTCAGAGGTTGTGAAAATATTTCTCAAAAGAACAACACCAAACTTAAACTTCTGCATTGTTTAGTTTTTATTTGATGTCGTTGCAAACATGTGGTATCGTTTCTTTTGGACACTAGTTTATCTACAGATCAACGGGGGGACAAGGTTTAAATCTACATTCTTGATAAACCTACACTCTTAAATATAAATCATTTTAAAATTACTCATTTTCATTATTTTTGTTAATTTCTTTGACATTTTTGTCTTTTTGCATGACAAGGCGTTTGTTGCCATTTCTTAAAGTAACATAAGCACTCAAAATTAAAGTTTTACAACAAATTCTGACTGCCTTGATTTTAACCAACTTTTTGCATAAACTAAAACAATTAATTTGAAACGAAAATTATTAAGTTGCTTCAAGGCTAATAATAACCAGGCGAAATCATGCAATAATTCGAATACAGCGTAAGGGAGGTCGGCCATTTTTCCTCGTATGCCTCACGTAAAGCTTTTGATCTAGCCCGGTTCGTGACCTTATATGGAATGAGTTAAGATTTTGAATAGTGGATGGGGCGGGGCTAATTTACGTTTGACTTGTAGCGTCGGTACATCTTAGGGTGGCTCAGTTATGACAGCTGACTGACACATCCACATAATAATATTCTGACAGAA
>JAVFBZ010053357.1:0-10157 GCA_032466195.1 Katharina tunicata
TTAATGTACTGCCAAAGTCCATTTGTTACGAAGCTCCACTCTGTCTTGTCTTCAGAGAAACAGTGATTGCTGGTCTTATCGAACTATCAATAATTATGGACATCTTGGGATATTAATGGAGAGAGACGGATCCCACGATTTAGCCGATGAAAATATAGCAGTGTGGGTAGCGTCTACACTTTATGCTGCTGTCAATCTTATTCAGACAGAAAGGATCCTTCACCTAGACATAACACCAACCAATCTTTTAATTGACGACAAGGGTTATCTTATCCTTGGTAACTTCGAGAGAGCCATATTTTATGACGATGTCAATGAACAGAAATCACAGCCACCAAACCACTGTTATACCAACCCCGAACTTCTGAGACTTATTTATTGCACGGAATTTAATTATCCATCAAATCTGTTTTTAACAGAACAACATATCAAATGTTTAAAAATATAAAAGGAAGAAAGATGTCAATGTAAAAATTGATCCTTATTTTGTTGTTTTTGATATTTTACTATTTATAGAAATACAACTATGTGTACGGAGACAGCTGTTTTCAAAGGTGGCTCCATTCAATCACCAAGCAAAGGCGCAAAGCACTGTTTTAGGAATCTCGTGCACAAGGATCGATAGCTAGCACGGAGGCTTCGGACACCAGATTATAGCTGCGGGTACACGGCCAACAATTTGTGGGCCTGAGTCGGCTCTGATCCGGATCACGATAGTGTGCCATTTTTGACCCACCAAATTTATCGGTAAATAAAATACGCATCAGTTTAATTCACTTAGGGGTGGCCTGTTTAGAAATCCATGGAATTTTCTGACGTTTTTTCCATTGTGTAGCCGCTCGCTCAAGCTCACTGGCAGTGTGCCAAGATTCTCTGACAGGCCTGCCAAAAGTGCCGTGTGACGGCAACCGTCATTAATTAAAACGTTGAAAAACCCAACTCTGATGCGGATCAAAGCCGGCTCAGTGTAGTTCACCTTTTCGTTGCCTGTGTAACCGCGGCTTATTTTATAAGATAATGTGCGATACCAGAGCAAACATTTTGGTCAACGGTTTTATAAAACTTTATTTCTTGTTTTCCTGAGATTGTCTCCAGCCATGCAGTGGATATAAGTTTTTATTGGGTGGGATTATTTCGTGTCATGCCTGGTAGTGTTGAGTTTCTTCTATATTTCAAGTATATATCTGCCTCGAAACAGAATTAATATTTTAAAATGAATCTTATAAATGATAAAGCATTAGTGTTCTGCCCATGTATTGTTATCAAATAGAATCTTTGAGACTCGGGTCACTAGAAGGACAAATATTAAAGAATATATAAAAAGAACACAAATATGTTTTTAAACATCTATCGACGTTATTTAACCGCCATAAAATCGTTTGGGATGAACTTTTCGTCTCCTATTATATGTCACTAATCCGTTATTTACTCCAACATAAGCCAGAAGTATCGTTCTGTTTACAGTTTAATTAAACACTTCTTCCAATCTCATCTTAATCCGAGTATATCACAATCTATGCTTAAGCTTCTTATTTTAATCGACTGGGGTAAGTTCACCTATTCTGTGTTATCGATTTTTATGGTAAGCTTTTACTGTGTTTCCACCAACGGACAGCCGTTTGGCAAATATCACACTACTGCGCTAAAATGAATACTTAACGGAAATAAACTTTGCCGCACTTACATTGAAATAGAAGTGAGACGTGTAAGAGCAGCAGAAGATACGGCTTGACAGGACGTGGTAGGGCGTTATCGAACGTGTAAAGAAAACATACATCTGTTTTAAAGCTCAGTGCAAACTATTGACTTAATCAATACGAAGTCAACGAATACAATTAAAAGTTATATGTTTGAAGGTAAATGGAATATTCGAAATTCACGACATACCTGCTAAATGGCTTAAATTAATAACATTTGGAATAATTTGGTTAGTATCACTGGTTAGCTGGCCCTGATGCTGTAACGGTAGATTTCCTTTCGTTTAGGATTATATGATAACACGACAACCAACAGCCTATTACTTGCATTATTGTTTTCGTGGCTAAAGCGACAAGTGACATGTACAAGGTCGCGGCATGATTAACTAAAATTGTAATCAGTCGAACTGTAATAGAGTTAGTCAGTTAGCCATGCAGTTAAATTCAACACATTGTTAACTATATAATGTTCCAGTCAATGAATTTAGACAAAAGAGACAAAACATGTTCGGAACATGGTAAATACTTATAACTACAGAGTGGATATTTGAATTATTTGGTACAACAATCATCAAGCAGTTCTCTAACTACATAAGCAGGAATTATAAATTATCAAAGTAAAGAAAAAAGTAATCAATTCATTAATAAGTAGTTAGTTAGGAACCTATAGTAGTTATGCCCCTTGAATCATAACAGTTACATAACACGATCAACATTGTATTTTGCAAACATAATAAGTAAATTTAAGAATAAAATTATATAATGCATTTGTCTTTTGTTTTTAAATATGAGATAAATTATTTTAAATAATTTACATATGTACATGTAAGGTGAGCACATAAAACAATCCCATTTGGACCATCAGTTCATGGCCCTTTTCTCTGCTTAATACCGGTACTTGACTCCGTTACCTATATCAACAGGAACTGCTGCTAAAATAAACGTTGATTTATCATAACTTATGCCCATTGTCGACAATTCGAACAGCTAACCGCGTGATTTCAATGTAAATATCCCGCTGGGTGGGCTACGTCCTTGAAGCACTAGAATCGTGAAAAATGATTGCTTGATGGATAGAGTAACAGCAATGACTTACGCTGTGACGCAACCATCTGTTGCTCTTGATTGGTGAAGCTACTTAAACGCCACGATCATTGTACGTCATTCTTCAACATATTTAGCTTGGAGTGTACAAGAAAGCATCTAGCGCTGGTGATAGATTCTTAATCTACGCTGTAAGCAAAATGGATCGTCGATTTCGACGCCTATGTCGATCGAGAAAAGAAGCCATTTGCATTACTAGGCGAATTTTCACATGTGTTTCTGTCAAAGAAAGTTATCGTGTGGACGTGGTGCCTGTGGCAAAGATAACTAACGATAGTATTGGAGATATCGTTGTTCATAATTCCCGTCTGAAGCGAAGATACGACTACCAGTGTACTGGGGATGATGTCAGTTTAAATGTGCCAGATTCGGAAAGTACGGGATCTGTGAACTCTTTGTTTTTTACTCCCAGTGAGATTATGGAGATAGATCGCCCTATAGGGCAGTGGATGAGGGCAAGGACAGTCGTACTGATCTGAGTGATGAGGAGGTTAGTTTACCAGGACTTTCAACGGACAGTGGAGAACTAAACGAGTACCGAGACTGTGTACCTAACTCCTCCTCGGATCAATCGTCGTTCATCCTGACCTACCTTGACTGGAAACCAAGGTGTGATAACCTCCCGTTAGGCTGGAAGATTATCGAAACCGTGTCGGAGGGACGCTTTGGGGAGATTCAATTGACTATCTTGGAGGAAACACAAAATACGTATGCGCCAAAGACAATTAATGTAGAAACCAGTTATGAGGGCACCTTGTTAAAGTACTGCCAAAGTCCATTTGTTACGAAGCTTCACTCTGTCCTGTCTTCAGAGAAACAGCGATTGCTGGTCTTATCGAACTATCAATATGGACATCTATGGATCTTAATGGAGAGAGACGGATCCCACGTGTTAGCCGATACAAATATAGCAGCGTGGGTAGCGTCTAAACTTTATGCTGCTGTCAAGCTTATTCAGACAGAAAGATCCTTCACCCAGATCCTTCACCCAGATCCTTCACCTAGATCCTTCACCTGGACATAACACTAACCAATATTTTAATTGACTACTTGATCTTTCTCCCATACTTGTGGATTACCTGGCTTTTGAACTCCATCCTTCTCGACGACAGCGCCTCGGTTTCAAGTGTAGAGTGGAATCTGTTTTGAGACACAGGATTTTTAGTGGGATCAAGTGGACCTTGGTTTGTTTAGTTTGTCGCTTTGAGAGATCTCCACTGATTGATACACTAGAGGACATAGACGACAATTCCGAGGCATTTGATTTCTTCGAGGAAGATCTGATTCAACTTGAATTTGGCAGACTGCCGGAGCACTACGGTTTAACAGAAAACACCGGGTTATCTCCATTAATAGATTCCTGGGGCCCGTTTCACAAAGTGATCTTAGTGTTCAACGTAAATACCATAGCGACCAGTACTGGAGGCATTGTGTTGTCATGGTAATTACGTTCAACGTAAGCTAAGATCGCTTTGTGAAACGGGCCCTTGGTCTGCTAGAAACATGAATTATGGCTGTACTGCCACCGGTGATATATTTTGAAAAGGACAATAGGAATTATATGGAGTCTTGCTCCAAAACATTTTGATATTAATTGAATTAAAAACGAAGTGTGTACAAAGTAAATAAAGCAACGAATTATGTTATGTTCCTTTAAAATCCGTGGTGTTTTTCTTGATACTTTTCAAGGGTGATTCTATCATACCACCTTATAACCAAGCAGGGGCGCAAAGTGTGTTTAAGGAACGCTAGGATGTAGAGTGAACAATGAGGTATTGGGCCCTAGTGAACCAAATACCACTTTAATGAGGCAACTAAGCAAAAATTTGGTGTGGAATAATTTGGCCCAATGGTTATACTATGACAAAAGTACGTTAAAGTTTAAGTTTGATTCTCTACGAGTTTGTGCAACCAGTGAAGACAATGCTTTGGTTTGCGAAATAAACTACAACTGTAAACTGTTAAACAAGATAAGAAGAACCAAACTGTTTCCAAACATCTATTGGCGTTATCTAATTGTCATAAAATCTTTTTCCATAGGATAAAGAGCTTGCTTTGCAATGGTAAATCATATATCCGGGTTCCTGATTAATTATTTTAGACACAAACCCAGTATATATGGACCTCTCGTCTACCTAGCCACTTTAGTCTAAATAATATTGCTTGGGACAAAGTCTTTAGCGTGTAAGGAATATTACCTGAATAAGCACCAGCATTGTATACATAATATGAAAATGATTAGTAGCATATTCAAGTCTATGTTTTATTTTTTTAACATCGTTTTCTGGTTTAATTTCTGTTGTCAAGCAGTTCGTATACACGTACTTATAGCATCTTTCATAATTCTCTCTTAAAGCAACGAAAAATGTTATCAGGCAATCGAAAAATGTTATTGTTTTATTTGTAAGGTAACATTGTATTCTTGGTTCTCACACAGGTTAATTACCATTGCGTTTTTGCCCAGTTTGTCTGACAATTCCTGCACATGTAAATTCTCATTGTTTCCTTGGTTCTTTTCTCTCATTAGACATTTCATACACATCATACGTAATCACAGTTTTCTATATTCTTTCTGATACTATCAACGTGAGGTCGTTTCGAGAGTTATATATAAGCCCATAATGATACTTCCGGTATTTTTATGTTCACTGAAGAACCACATAAGCAGTCAAGATTTAAGCGAACCATGTACCTCGACTGCATTCACCTTTTTGGGATGCCTCCTGTTGGCCAACATAAATCAGGGCGTCAATGTTGAAGATGAGTTACAGGAAACTAAGAAAGACATATCCATTTAATTGTTGCATCTTTCATTGACCGTGGGAACAAAGTGACAGATATATTGAGCATTGGGAGTCTTCTCACCATTCACGTCTGTAGGTCAGTCAAGTGTAGGGAAATATATTTCGATAATGTTTTTATCGCCGTTGAACTAATTCAAAGGTTAAGAAAAAATCACTGTCTTGAGAGGACAACTGGATTTAATTGATTACAGTAATTGTCTACGAGTTTTCATTTATGATATGTGCCCGTATATAAATGTTAAGTTGAAAATTTTGGTTTTTGGGCTATGGCTTGTAATTTTTACTTAAAGTGTCATAAGATGAGATGTAAGGTCAGAATGGGGAATCGAGCCCGGTCTGATGGTTTCGTTCGCCGGCAGCCTGGTGTTCAATCTTAAAACAAGTGCTAGGAATTAACAACTAAATTCAACACTTTAATAATGTGTTCAGGTGTTTATCCGTTTAACACTGGGTATTAATATTATATTAAAACATGTAATGGTGTAAATGCCAATGAAGATTGTGATGGATTGATAACAACGTATTTCGGGAACAAGAAGACTTCTCCACAGCGAAGCCTTTTCTCTTTATTGATTGGTTGTAAATACAAATGCAAGTGGCTTGCGAGAGGTGGTATCGGGCTTAGAGTTAACTTTATGTAGAATACTATGACATCTCCCCCTTTAGGATATAAAAAGTTAACAGGTGAACTTTAGAACAACATTTAACTTGACATGATAAATCTGCAACTAAAGTCAATAACTGTTAACTCAACAGCTTAAAAAATGAATTAGCACAGAGTTCACTTTACATATGAAAGTCATATAACCGTTTAGGAATTTTGATTTGTCTTCCGCGTATTGTCTTTTTGACCGAGGGTGGATTCTCACACTCAGATGGTTGTGGTTGACTCTACACTTCGCTAGGTAGATCTGGTTCAAGTTCTGGACATAACACCAGTGGTGTTTTTTCGCCATGCTTTTAAGTAAGTCACGCCTGTTTCTTCTGTATTTTGATCCTTCAAAATGATGTGGTCACGATAACAGATCTGGGGCCGCGTGTTTTTCGGTCACCGCTGCTGGGATCCATTCATTGTCCTTTCTAAGACGGGCTTTGTCACCAATGTTAAGTGTGGGCACCCGGCAGAGGCCTGGCTGTGCGCTCAAAATAAAACTTCTGTGTAGTCTGACGCTTGTTTAATTTACTCTTGGCATCCTGTACGAGTTGATGTTTCAACGTTGACTCCACAGTTGGTAGTTTGTCTCGGAGACGTCGACTCATTAATAACTGAGTCCATTCCTGACACAGGCGTATTGTGATATTGCAATATTGCAATATTGCTAGATATATGTCGTTATTGTCACAGCTGGCTTTCATCAGCATTGTTTTGATTGTCTGTATCATTCTTTCACTCTGCCCGTTAGACTGTGGGTAGGTCGGACTTGATATTTCTATAGTAATATTCCAGGATTTTGCAAAATCATGCATTTTCCAACTGTTGAAAGGCGTGTTGTCATCAATCAATATTTGAGAAATCCGGTGGCCTGCAAATATCGATTTGATATGAATGATCAAAGTACTTGCAGTTTTGTCTTTTAATAAACAGAGTTCTGGAAATTTGCTGAAGTAATTCACTATCACTAAACAGTCTTTGTTTTTGAAGGTCAATATATTAGCTCCCACTTTTTGCCAAGGAAGACTGAGTGTGGCAACAGTGGCTCTTTAGCATTTTTCTTTCCGGGCACATGTTGAGCACTTCGATACATTGTTTCTAATGTCACTATTTATTCCTGGCCAATACAAAACAGACATAGCTCTAGATTTACACTACTCTATGTCCATATGTGTTTCATGAACTAGTGCCAACATTTCAGACCTTAGTTGGATAGTCGATAACCCTTGACAACTCCTGCAACTCAGGGTCTTGTTTTGACATCTCACGGATCCATTTTAGCTTAGTTGGTGATACAAGTAGTTTTGTAACGATACTGTGAACTACGACTTCTATGTCGTCATGGAAACTGCTGTTTTCCACTGTCTCAGGTAAATATGCACGAGACATATAGTGTCCGCAATAAACATATATTTACCTAGTGTATATGTCACATTTACGGAATATTTTTGTAGTCTCAATAGCATTCTCTGTAGACGAGATGTGGCTTTACTTAGATGTTTTCTGACAATTGCCTCTAATGGTTTGTGGCCTGATTGTATTTCCACAGAAGTTCCATATATGCACTGGTGAAATTTTGTACACACGTAAACTATGGCTGCAAGTTCTTTTTCGATTTGAGCATAATTGTGCTCTGCTTGTGATAGTGACCATGTTGCATAGGGAACTGGGTTCTTGGGGTCAAAGGATTTGGGCACTGGTTGACTTGTGAAAATGTCCTTTGTGTTCTTAAGTGCTTGGTTATGTTCAAAATGCCAACCCCAAGCTATGCCTTTTCTTAGAAGATATCTAAGTGGAGCTGTTATTTCAGATGTATTTGGAATAAACTTTAACACTAGTTTTACATTCCCAACTAACGCTGTACACCATCTTTACATGTTGGTGTAAGCATATGTGTAAAAGCTCTTATTTTGACACTATCTGGCTTAAGTCCTTCTTGAGACTCTATTAAGACTAAGAATTTCGCTTCAAATTTGCCTGACACTATGATGTCATCAACAAAGATTTCTACATTTTTAATGTTACTAAAGATTTTTTGATTTCTTTTTTAAAATACTTCTGATGCTGAATTTATACCAAATGGCAATCGGTTAAAATAGTATCGCCCAAATGGTGAATTAAATGTAGTTAACAGAGCACCGCATTCATCTAAATGTATCTGCCAATAGCCGTCGTTCTCATGAAGAATATAGAACGCTTTTGAGACCATGTGATGGATTGATAACAACGTATTTCGCATTTGTGTAAAACGGCCCATTGATCCACTTCGGCGACGGACCTTGTATGTAATGACGAGGCATTATGAATATAGCTGTGAGGCTGCTGATTAATAATCCCCCTATGAAGGAGTTTAAATTCTTTCGCGTGACTTGACTCTCTTGCTGCATTGGTCATTTCGGCCTATTGTTATGCGAAAAAGTTCTACTTTATTTCTTCATTTTCTTTGCTGTTATCTGCTCTATGTCGATTTTTTTTGGTGCGGAATGCATTTGATGTCCTATAGCATCCGTTTATCTTCATGCGATACAAATATTGCTTGCAGTGGTAAATATGCCGCTAATGGGGGAAAAATGGCCTGTCATTACACTAAAGCCGATAATCGGAGGTGACGGACGGAACCGGAGAATGCGTATTTCGGTAACAAGAAGACTCCTCCACAGCGAAGCCTTTTCTCTTTATTGATGGGTTGTAAATACAAATGCAAGAGGCTTGCGAGTAGGGATATCGGAGTTAGCTTGACTTTATGTAGAATACTATGACAAAGGCTTTAGTGCGTTTATTATCTATAAAACTCAAACACATGAATGCATTGGTAACACCTTAAGAAAATTATGTATTAGAGCAAATATTATTTTAAGGATTTTAAGAAATTGTTCAAGCGCTGTTAAGAAATTGTTATTCAAAGCTTACGTTGGTAATATTTATTGTTCACATCTATAGGTGTGGTGCACTAAGAAATATATGAGTAGAATAGTAGTCTGACACAACAAAACTTTCAGATGGCTGTTGCATTATCGTTATGACTGTAGTGCTAGTTGGATGTTTGTGGTAAATAATGTAATATCATTCGGAGAACTGCTTAGGCATTCTCAATCTGGGTATTCTGTCAAACTTGAATCGTGTGATATTCACCTTGTAAGAACTATTCCTAAGACTGACACTGGACTCATTGGCAAAGCATTCTTTATTTGTCAATTTGAGGCTTTAGTTTCTTTTACAATTGTAATTGATCAATGACTTTTGTCTGAAATAAAACTATGTCATTATTATTATTATTCTCAATGCGTTATGATACAACATGTATTGTTTAATATGTCATATGTGAATCTTAATATACGTAGTAACGGTGTTATAGTATATACTCTGTCAAAAAAGAAACGCACAGGTGAAATGTCACAAGAAAGTGTTGAATTTTTTTAAAATATCGTTTCTTGTGTTGAATGGCCATGGATGATTATGTTTCTCAATGCTTCTGGAATGGGACAACTTGGCCAACTACACTGAAAAAAAATTAACACACGTTGTGGCGCGTTTATGTGGAAATGCGTGTTAAGCGACATGAAATATTCTGATTTTGACGAATGCAAATGAAACAGCATGCCGAGACTTAACCTTGCAATTCGAAACATTGCAATTGGCCGCCTCCAGTTAGGTAAATCGCAGTCGAAAGTCGCAAGGCACATGAACGTCAGACAGAGCACTAGTTCACGTCTTTATAACAGGTTTCAGCGATTCCAATCTGCAGAAGACCGGCACCGAAGTGGCAGACCTCGCATAACAACTGCAGCACAACATCGCTACATCCGGGTCCATCACTTGCGTCACCGAACTACCACAGCAAAGAACACAGCTGGGCAAGTACCTGGTTTGAGACGGGTGTCTGCACAAACCATTCGGAAC